>JAQZBX010023153.1:0-11053 GCA_029593785.1 Cabassous unicinctus | reverse complement strand
TAAATTATGGCTGTTTACCATCAGAAACAGTAACACTAGAATGAATAAATTCTGCAAAGTATGAAAAGGCAAAAAGAAAAATAATTCTATATGTAATGAAAATATTTGTGGAACTTGAAATGTTGTATATGCAAGATAAATGAAAGCTCATAAAGTTTGTTGTCAAAAGTCCTGGGGTACAAGAAAAGTTAACATTTTCTCCAGCCTGAAGAAAATGATATCAAATAACACTTGAAATATGTGAAATTTCTGTAAAAGGTAATGGTGTACAACAAAAATAATAGCATTATGTTTTCATATTTGTAATGTATTTAAATAAAATATATGGAAACAATATGGCAGAAATGACTGGGACTAATTAAATTAGAAAAATTTGGTGTCTTACCTTTTATAAGAAGTGGTATAATTCTGTTTCTTTTTCCTTTTTTATTAGAAAAGTAGACACAGAAATAAAAGCATGAAAAAAGTACAGATCCCATATAACCCCTCGCAAACACTGTTTCGCTAATATTCACAAATTACATCAGTGTGATGCTTTTGTTACAATTGCTGAAGAGTATAATTATGAATAAATTCTTAAATGTAAGCCATAGCAGCGGAGATGGGAGTCTCGCGGGTGCGGTGGGTTTCTTGTAATGGGGCAGGGGGGCAGGCGGTGGCACAGAGCACAGCTCACACCTCGCCGTAGCAGCAGTGGCAGCAGCAGCTTTAGCAGCAATTGCAACCGCGGAAGCAACCCTGATGTCACAGCCCCTGAGCTGGCGCTGCCACCTTCGCTCTCTCTGCTCTTCCACCCTTCGCCTGCACCATGGTTGATCTGCTGACGGAAGAACAGAATGCTGAATTCAAGGAGGCTTTCTCCCTATTTGATAAGAGTGGTGATGTCATCATCACAACAAAGGAACTTGGAACAGCCATGAGGTCACTGTGTCAGAAGCCAACAGAAGCCCAATTACAGGATATAGTCAACGAAGTGGATGCTGATGGTAATGGCATCTTTGACTTCCCATAATTTTTGACTATGATGTCTTGAAAAATGAAAGGCACAGATAGTGAAAAAGAAATTCAGGAGGCAGTCCCAGTCTTTAACAAGGATGGCAATGGTTACATCAGTGTGGCAGAGCTATGTCACATCATGACAAACTTAGGAGAAAAACTAACAGATGAAGAAGCAAATGAAATGATCAGAGAAGCAGATATTGATGGGGATGGACAAGTCAAGAAGAAAGAATTTGTACAGATGACAACTGCAAAAAGGAGACCTTCTTCTTCCTTTTACCACCCTCAAGAAAAATAAAATTGAATCTTACTTACATATTGCAACACAACAACAAGAAAAACAGTTCATTTATCTATTCTGTTTCTGTATTGCAAAACTGAATGTAAAAAATACCCTCTGGGGAGCATATGTGGCTTAAGCAGTTGAATGCCTGCTTCCCACATGAGAGGTCTGAGTTAGATCTGGTGTTTCCTAAAAACAACAACAGCAACAATGCAAACAACAAGCAAACAATAAAACCCAACTCAGGGTAGCTGATATAGCTCAGTGGTTGAGCACAGGCTTCCTACAAAGGAGTTCCGGGGTTCAATCCCCTGTCTGGTATCCAAAAATTTAAAAATAAATAAATAAAAAGTACCTTCTGTCCCCCTACACAAAAAATCTGCATGTATTTCTTGGTGGTTCTGTCCCTTAAAATTCAAGCAACACAGCAGTTTTACAGTGTAAGAACTTATACTACCTTAAAAATAAGGAAGCACTTAGTGGACTTTTTAAAATTCCATTTGCTAATGATTAATACAGTGTATGGGCTGGCCAATTTTTCATGCATGTATCTATAGATTTATATATCATAATTATTTCATGTCAGTAAGATCAGATGATAATTGTCCTTTTAAGTCTTGTTTATTTCACTCAATATGATATATTTAAGTTCATGCATGCTATAGCATGTGTCAGAACTTCATCCTTTTTTCAGCTGATTAATATTCCATTGCACATATATGCCATATCTTGAAAAACTCTTTTGTACATTGTATATTTTAGTATTTTTATGTTTTAACTATAAGATTTTGTTGCTGAGCTGTTTCTTAAGTTTGTATCCAGCTAGAGATATATCAGATAAAACACTGAGTAATAATAGCTAACAAAAATAAACAAAACAAAGCAAAAAACAAAAAACAAACAAACAAAAAACAAGCAAACAACTCCTTGGCTGTCTTTGAAAACTGGCTTTCAGTTAGCTGTTGCTGTTCAGCCAACTCAAAGCTAGTTGTGGACTCCTTAAAGTTCCATTTGCTAATGATTAATTCATTGTTTGGGCTGGACAGTTTTTCATGCATGCATTGTGTGTATTGTCCTGGGCTTGTGACCTAACTTTGGAAATTCTCCTGTTTTTGGTTGACAGTTGGTGTTTTTCTGGGTCTCCTGCCCAGGGCACTTGAGAACTTATATGCATTGCTTTAATGGGTCCCTGGCCCTGCTTCAACTGCAATAACCTGACTTAGGATAGTACTCTCCAGGGGTCCCTCCTTCAAGAATTAGGCCTCCAGATAAAAGCAGCTACAGGCAATGAAAGGAGTGTAAAAGATATATAGAGGTATATCAAAGTAAAGAGAACAGATCAGGATTCACAGAGGAGGAACAGGGGAAATGATGTTTTCTCCTGGGCAAAAGAATTAGACAAATAGTTAATCTCAAAAATTGAACTGCATATCCAAGGCAAGAATCAGAGAAGAGAGTTGATAAAAACTGATCCATTAAACATGAGCTACTCTAAAGTTTTAGAATAAGTTGAACCAAGTGTCAAAGAAGAGCTTTAACACAAACCGAATTAATGAGGAAACCCAAGGCAAAAGAGAGAAACTGACCCTCAAAGTAATCTCATCAAGAAAAGCAGATGCAAGACAATAGCAAAAATTACAAGTCATGCTAAGAAACAGAAAGACATGACCCAATCAAAGGTGTAAATAAAACTTCAGACAAGACAGAAAATTTGAAACAACTAATCAATGATGTTGAAACAGATCTCTGAAATCAATTCAAAGAGATTAGGGAAACTATGGCTAAAGAGATAAAGGATATTAAGAAGAAAATGGGTGAGCATAAAGAAGAATTTGAAAGCCTACAAATAAAAGCAACAGAACTTATGAGAATTAAAAACATAATGGATTAGATTAAAAATACATTAGAGTCATACAAAAACTAATTTGAGCAAGCATAAGAAAGGATCAGCTAGGTAAAAGACAGGACTTCTGAAATTAAACAGACAGAAGAACAGATGGAGAATGATAAAATTAATCATGGTCTCAGGGAATTGAATGATAGTATGATATGCACAAACATATGCATCATGGGCATTCCAGGAGAAGAGGAGGAAAAAGGGGCAGAAAGAATATTTGGGAAAATAATGGCTGAAAAATTTCCAATTCTTATGAAAGACATGTCCAAGTAGTACACCATAATCCACACAGAATAAATATGAATAGGCCTACTCTTGGACACATGCATGTCAGAATGTCAAATGACAATTATAAAGAGAGAACTCAGAAAGCAACAAGAGAAAAGTGATTTATCACATCCAAGGGACTCAAGACGATTAAGTGATGAATTCTCCTCAGAAAATATGGAGTCAAGAAGATAGTGGTCGGGGACAGATGTGGCTCAAATGGTTGGGCATTCGTCTCCCATATGGAGAGACCTGGGTTTGATTCCCCGGACCTCCCGGTAAAATAAAGAAAAATATAGAAGGCACGCTGGTCTCCAAGCCCCACGAATGGGAAAGCCCACAGGCCCTGCACACAGGCAGTTGCCAAGCCCTGCAGGCAGGCGTGACAGTTCCCACCGAGCCATGAAGCAAGATGATGATGTAACAGGAGACTGACATAAGGAAAAGCAAAGATGAGAAATACCAAAAAAACAGGAACTGAGGTGGCACAGGTGGCAGAACGCTTCTCTCCCACATCTGAGGTTTCTAGGATTGAATCCTGGTGAAGACAGGAGGAGAAGAATGAGAAGAGAAGGCAGGAAACAGACAGAGAATTGCCCAGTGAATGTCCACAAAACAGCAAAAATGGGGGGTAAAATGGATAAAAATGTAAATAAATAAATAAATCTTAAAAAAAAAAAAAAAAGAAGGTAGTGGTGTGATATATTTAAGGTATTGAAAATGAAAAACGCCAAGCAAGAATTCTTTATTAGGTAAAACTTTTCTTCAAAAATGAGGGTAAGTTAAATATATTCACAGGTAAACAGAAACTGATACAATTCATTTAAAACTGATCTGCCCTAAAAGAAATATTAAAGAGACTTCTGCAGGCTGAAAGGGAAAGACAGGAGGGAGAGGCTTGGGGAAGACTGTAGAAATGAAGATTATCAGCAAGGGTAAATAAAAGTGTAAATAAAGAGACAAAAATATCGTATGACAAATGAAAGCCAAAGATTAAAATGGTTGAAGTACATACTTCTGTTACAGTAATAACATTGAATGTTAATGAATTAAAATCACCAATCAAAATACAGACACTGACAGAATGGATTAAAAAAAAAATGAGCCATCTAAATGCTGTCTATAAGAGAATCACCTTAGATCCAGATGCAAATTGGTTGAAACTGAGAGGTTGGAAAAAGGTATTACATGCAAATGATAACCAGAAAAAGAGCAGGAGTAGCTATAATAATAGCAGGTATAATTGACTTTAAATGCAAAACTGATACCAGAGACAAAGAAAGTCTTAAATATTAATAAAAGAGGCAACCCACCAAGAAGATATAAAATCATAACGATTTATGCACATAGCCAAGGTGACCAAAAATACATGAGGCAAATACTGGTCAAACTTAAGGCAGAAATTGATGTCTCTACATTAATGGTTGGATACTTCAATATACCAACCTCATCAGTAGATAAAACATCACACCAAAAGAGCAGGAGTTATATTCTTCTCAAGTTCTCATGTATCATTCTCGAGTATAGGCCATATTTTGTGCCACAAAGCAGTTCTCAATAAATTTGAAAAGATAGAAATTTTGCAAAGCACTTTCTCTGATCATAACGAAATGAAGCTGGAATTCAATAATAGGTTGAGAACTGGAAAATTCATAAATAAACAGACATTAAACAAGACACTCATAAATAGTGGAACAAAGAAGAAATTACAAGAGATATCAGTGCATATCTTGAGACAAAGTAAAACAAGCACATAGCATATCAAAAGTTATGGGATGAAACAAAGGGAAGTTTATAGCCCTGAATGTCTACATTAAAGAAATGACAGAATTAAATTGAACACTTAACTGCACACGTGGAGGAACTAGAAAGATAACAGCACACTCAACGCAAAGCAGGAGAAGGAGAGAAATGATAAAGATTAGAGCAGAAATAAGTGAAATTGAGAATATAAAACAGTAGAGATTATCAACAAAACCAAAAGCTGGGTCAGAGAAAAAATGAATAAAATTGAAAAAAAAATCCTTAGATAAAATGACAAAGAAAAGAGAGGACATGCAAATAAATAAAATCAGAAATGAGAGGGGGTTTATTACTACTGACCCAACAGAAATGAAAAAGATCATGAGAAGAACTATAAACAACTCTATGCCAACAAATTAGAAAACCTAGATAAAATGAATAATTTCCTAGATAATAACAAACAATATATTCTGACTGTAGAAGAAATAGAAGAACTCTATAAACCAGAGTAATGAAAAGTCTGTAAAATTATGTGATGATACACATCTATGGGATTATACTGAGAACCATTGATTGTACACTTTGGATGAATTGTTTGGTATGTAAATAAAATTGTTTAAAAAAGATGTATTGAAATGTCATGAATACAAATACAGCAGAAAGATTCATCATAAAATAACTTTTATAAATTATATTTTCTTCAAATTTTACTTATATTATTTAAAGTACACATAATGACCATAAAAATAATTTCAATGCTGGTAAATAAAAATTGCTCATGGTGATTTTACAAGTAGTAAGGAGACGCTACCTAGGTGGCATTGACATAGAACATCTCCATTAGTCTCTCATTTGGCTTAATCCCAAAGATCACCTATTGTGAAATGAATAGATGCTGTCTTTTCAAACCCCAAATTAGCTTTTATCAATATCACCGATTTTCTAATGAAGAGAAAAATGGTATTTCCAAAAGTTCATCAAATATGTAATATATAATTTTGTGATTCCATGAGCCATTCGATCAAATAACCTCCTGAAATTCTGGGGTATAAACAGTGTTTCTTGTAACAGTTGCTTATACATCTAATGAAATTTTATTTCATTATTATTAATTAATTCACAAGTCACAATAAAGTATTTCAATGAACTTTGGCCATTAAATTAATTATAAAATCTTTCCTCATCTCAGTACTGTTTTTTACTTCCTTTTCTAATGGTCCACTTAATATAAAAGCCAAAAGAAAAAAAAAAACAAAATAATAAAATAGGTTGCACAAACATTGTTGTGGCTTGAATGTAACAAAATATCTTCTGTGTAGATAAATTAGATGGTACCTCCAAATCTAAGTGGAGAAACTCCACCATATTTTCTTGATGCCTCAAATACAGCCATTCATTGGCTAGTGTACGCTCCTAGAAGGAAGTTATTTATGGAGAAGCAGCCAATGCAAATTAACAAAATTGAATTTAACAAAGATATAAGTGCATTATAAATAAAAATAAAATCAATATGTGATTGAAAATATAATTTTATAAAAATTATGTGGATATATAAATATACACCTTAATAAGCATATATGAACAAAGGAAAATGATTGGAAGAAAATATATTTAAGAATAACAACATTTATGAATGATTTTCATTTTGGTTTTTGAATTTTATTGCATTCTAATTTTTGTGTAATAAGCAAGGTTTACTCCTTATTATAGTGCCACATTTTAAATTATAAAATGTTAAATTGTGAAAATGTGCTATTCCACCCCCAGTGATTAATTTTCTGGTCCTTTAGCCAAAGATTAAGTTTTCCTCTAGAAATGCCTTCTATTTTTTTTTTTAATATATATTTTTTTATTTTTTAAAAAAAGTATTTAGGTTACATAAATGTTACATAAAATTATAGGGGATTCCATAGCCACTTCCTACACCTCCCACACTTTCTCACATTAACAACATCTTTCATTAGCATGGTACATTTGTTACTATTGCTGAAAACATTTTAGAGCATTGCCACTAAGCATGGATTATAGTTTACATTGTAGTTTACACTATCTCTTACACAATTTTGTAGGTTATGGCAAGATATGTAATGGCCCATATTTGTCATTGTAATTTCATTCAGGAAAATTTCCAAGTCCCCAAAATGCCCCCATATTTCACCTGTATTTCCCTCTCCCTGCCCTCAGACCCTCTAGTGGTCACTGCCTCCACATGAATGATATAATTTCTTCCATTGCTAGAATCACTTTATTTGAACCTACCGTTGGTGCTAAAGTTGGTAGGTGTAAGTCCAAAAGACTTTACTCTTTGGCTGTCCTTGTGCCAGCTGGATCCTGAAATGTCTTCTATTTTAACCAGTTATCAAATAGAGAATCACAAAATATTACTGAAAAATGATGTTCAACATCACGTGGCTACTAAGGGAAAGATAACTCTCTGTTATAAACCTAACATGCATTCAATAGTCCTTGAAATTTTCTCCTTGGAATAAAGCCAAGCAATCTGCCTTGTAATTGGTCCCAAGAATGACCAAATGGTCTATTATCTGTAATCCCCAGGGTAAGAGGTGCCATGACATTATCAGGGTAAAAAGCAAGGGATATTCTGCTCTGCTTGCGCTCAGAGTAGCTCCCTGGTATACATGGCAGACAAATTCCAGGTGAACTTTCTATTTGATCAGAACTTGAAAAAAATTATTATATTAATTTACTTTACCTAGGAACAACTACAAAGATGCATGCACAAAAAATTAAATGGTTATCTAAAAGGAAACATATTGTATAGCATAATTATCAGGAGTTAAATGCTTTCCATGTTTTATTTTTGAGAAAAATGTGAGGATGACAAAAATTCTAGATAGATAATTCTGCAAGAAGTTTTTCACCAATTTTTGGCCCATGGTATGTGCTATGCTCAAATTTAGAGCATTTTTGATTATCTTAACAAATGGGACTATTATTTATAAGTATATCACATCATAGAGGCCCTACCTAAAAAATGCCAGAATGTGTAAACATGAAAATATAGAATTTTTATTCTGCATCATCAAGCAATATACATATATTGAAATTATAATTTTTGGAAGAAATTTAATTTTAATAATCATATAAAGCTTATCTTCTAAAAATAATGATAATGTATAGTACATAATATCAATACACTTCAGTAAATTAGCCTAAGGGCTTAAATTCTGATCTATTATTTATATCAAATAATATCAGATACAAAAGAATAGTAGATGATGCATTAAAACTCTTTATCATTGGTTTTTATATGTCTAGCCTTTTATCTCTTTTCTGAATTTAAATATAAGTAGCAATATAGTATTATGTGTGTGATCTCTGGACCCAAACAATCTTAGGAAAATCACAGAATCAGCTGTTTATTTGTGACTCTGGGTAATTTACTTAAATTTATGTGCCTTTATTATCACCTAACAATGTGTACAGCAGTGAAATCTATGGCATACTATTTTTGTCTGTATTAATCTGTTAATAAAGACAGGTATTTATAATAAGTTCAAGTTCATTCTAATTATGAAATATATGAGTTTCTATTTTATAATACCTAAATAATGATTTACACCTATTTTATTTTGGCGAGTAAAACTAACGTTTGCTTTTTCAGTAATAGTTTGCAATTTCCTATTTATTATGAATTTCCAGAATGAAAACTAACTTTTAAAATTCGTGATCATTCATATTAATAAAATGGTTTTGAAGTCATTCATGCTAAATATCACCTTTGATTTCTCAATTGTTTACAACAGTTGAACACTATGTAATATAGGAATAAAACAAATGTGCCTGACTTCATGCTTATGGGACTGACAAATTCTGAAGCGATCCAACAGGTCCTCTTTATGCTGTTTCTCCTGATATATCTGATAACTGTGCTGGGGAATATAGGGATGATACTGATAATTTGCCTTGATCTCCAGTTTCACACCCCCATGTATTTTTCCCTCAGTCATCTGCCATTCCTTGATCTCAGTTATTTAACAGTCATCACACATAAAACCCAAGAGAACTTGCTGAATTCTAACAAGTCCATTTCATTTATGGGCTGCTTCAAGGAAATATCTTTTTTGTGTGTGCCACTGAATTTATCCTCCTCTCTTCAATGGCCTGTGACTGCTATGTAGTTATCTGCACCCCTCTTCATTACCAGGTAATTATGTCCACAAGAGTCTGCTGTGCCCTCATCACTGGGTCCTACATGACTGGATTTATTTACTCCTTGGCCATGTTTCTTTCCATGAACAGTTTGTACTTCTGCAAATCCAATGTAATCTATCATTTTTCCTGTGACTTAAAACCACTTTTAGCCCTGTCCTGTACTTACATGCATGACACTGAAATCATGATATTCATTTTTGCTGGCTCAACTATATCTGTGTCTCTTACTACACTCTCTTTGTCCTACATGTCCATCTTCTCTAGTATCCTGAAAATTAAGTCCACTTCAGGAAAGCACAAAGCCTTCTCTACTTGTGCTTCCCACCTCCTGGGGGTCACCATCTTTTATGGAACCATGATTTTTTCTTATTTAAAACCAAACAAATCCTACTCCTTGGGAAAGGGTCAAGTGGCCTCATACTATGGTGATTCCCATGCTGAATCCATTCATTTATATTCTTAGGAACAAAGACATGAAGAAAGCTGTCATTAGAGTTATGCAGAGGACAGAGGGCTCCAGGCAATTGAAATAAGAGTGATGTTCAACATTCAAGTACATCTTTCCTTTCATTGCTATTTAGGTATTTAATTTGTATCTCTCTAAATGCTCTAGTATCTTTTAATTAGTTTGCATTTCTAATGAGCCATTTTCCATTTCACTACACATGATCTGAAACATTTCCAAGTGTATGTTTTTAGAAACCTGCATAGTAATTGGCATCCTTGAAATATGTGTTAAGCCTGAGATTAAAATATATTTTTATTTTAGAGCAACTAATGACAAAAAGTGGAGTTATCTTTCAAATTGTGTCACACAAATCCCCATGAATGTTCCAAATTCACATACATTTTTTATTGAGAAGACTTTCAGAAGTCATTACAATGAAATATAGCAATGTCATAGAATGCTGTTTTGAAATGGCCAATCAAGGGTTCAGATTCTAGATCTGCCAGCTTTTTAGATGTATATTCCTTAGTAAGGTACTTCAACTTAAAATCCAGTTCCCTCAATTGTACAAGAAAAATAATAAATTGAAGTCAATAGAGTGAATATAAAGATTAAAATAGATAATGAATAGAAATAATTTCTATAGTACTAATAAATTTTAGCCACTATCATCATAATACTATATTATTGCAAAATGTTGAATATACAATAGCTTTTGTTATTAAAATGTTCACTGGTGATATATAAATGCTTTTGGATAATCTTATTCATAAACAAACAAATATCGAAAAAGGAAAATTAGCACTTCAATATTTGTTCTAAAAGCACATTAAATTATTCTGATATCATTAATTTTAAGAAAAGAGTATATGTAAACATTGAAGATAATTTAGAATACATTTTAAAATGTTAAAGAAAACTTAAAATACCCTAAACATTTTTTTATAATCTTCTAGATATTTATGGTCTTCCAGACTAATCTTATGCTTGTGTAAATATAAATTAAATATTTAAACAAATAATTGTCATTTTCTATTTCTCTTTTGCAGCTTTGGAGATTCACTAATCCCTAAAATATTTGGTAATTCCTTTGTCATTATACTTTTGGGAATAATGTTTTGTTGTTACATAAGCAAAATCAAGTATTTCATCTTATAAGGCATTAAGTCCTGAAATGTGTATATCCAGATGCTTAACTATCTTCATGCAGTTGTATTTCTTTTTTGTGTACCTGATAACC
>JAQZBX010023152.1:0-31034 GCA_029593785.1 Cabassous unicinctus | reverse complement strand
TGAATATTATTTGGCCATTAAAAGGAATGAAGTTCTGATGCATGCTACAACATGGATGAAACTTTAAGACATCATATTGCATGAAATAAGCCAGGCGCAAAAAGGCAAATATTGTATAATCTCACTTAATGAAATAAGCAGAATACGTAAATCCATAAATTCAGAAACTAGAATACAGGTGATCAGGGGCTGGGTGGAGTGGGGAATGGGGATTTAATGCTTAATTTGTACAGATTTTCTGTTTAGAGTGATGGAAAAGTTTTGGCAATGGATGATGGTGATGGAGGCACAACTTTATGAATGTAATTAACACCATATATTAAAGTAAATAAAATGAGAAGATGTAGGTTATTCATAAGTTACCAGAAAAACAACAACAACATAGAGCTGTAGAACACAAAGAGTGATCCTTAATGTCAATTATGGACTATAGTATAAAGTATTTACACTATATATAGTATATAATATAGTATAATAATAATGTTTAATCATTTGTGAAAAATTTACTTCATCAATGCAAAATGTTAATAATGGGGAAAATTGTGTGTGTGAAAATGGGGTACTTGGGAACTGTGTACTTTCTGTGTGATTTTTTTGTAAACTTCCTACTGCTGTAATAAAGCAATATTTTTGTTTTAAATCTTTTTTAAAAATGAAATAAAAGTACATCAGTGAACACTTAAATATATTAAAGGACTAACTGGAGACTAACACTCGTATAAATCTGTAGGTTAGACCCCAGAATAAATCCATCTCAGTGCATTAGTTTGAACATCTTACAAATGGGCCTTTGATTTTGTATGTGACGATTTGGAATTTGTCTCTAAAATGTCATGCCTGTAAATCTGCTTACTGAAAATTGTACAAGCAAGTACAGCAGCAGAGCACACATGCAACACACGCCTGTCATTCTAGGCAAGTGAATCTCTTACATTCTTGCTCTCATTACAGCAAATTACACAATTTCAAAATAACAAGTAATGTGATCATGGTATCTTATAGTAGTTTTAATATTAAAAGCTAAAGTCCTTCTCCCCCAAGTCACAATTAATGGGAAAATGAATAGTAGCCATTATTTGATAGCTATGGATTCCAGTATTTGAAAAAACATGCTAAGCATTTTCCTTCAAACTTGAACATTAATTGAAGTGCATTTTGAGATTGCAAAGATAACTGAGATGTACACAAAGAGAAAAAGATGGCGAGAGAGAGAAACTAGTATTACCTGTACATTTTTTTCTGTGTGAATAAGGATTTCCTCAGCCCTATGTAAACAAAGCACAGAAGTAAGTCGTTGCGAGGCTCATAGCCCACTACAAATGTAGACACATATTGGGACTTAGGGTGGGGTTTGTGCCTAAAAGAGGGGTTCAGCCCTCCCAGGCTCTGGGAGTTTTGTTCAAGAGAACTACATATGGAAATAAAAATTGCTGAAAGGAATGGAAACAACATCAAGAATGACTAGACAAACACTTAATTCTCTCCAACTTTAGGGCAGTTCTGAGGGGAAAGGAAACGATACCAACATATAAGGCAAACTGCTGAAGAATGGCTTCTGATTCGTGTGCCCTGGAAACTCAGGGCAGACTGTAAGGTGAACCATCCACAGGCAAAAGGGTGGGCAGCCTGTCTCACACTCCTCACACACTCAAGGAACAAGCACTGCCCGGTCACGGCCAAGTGTGTTTCTAGCGTTGGAGTAGGAAGTAAAACAAACTGACAGATCCAACTCTTTGCTCTAAGAGTCAGTGTCTCTGAGCACTAGTAAAAGAGTCTAATCAGTAGATCACAGTCTCAACAATTAGGTTTGCAAATACTCCTTGACTGGGGCTGGTGAAGAAGGAAGATAAGAAGCAAAATAATAGGGATTGGGCAGAAGGGCTCTCTTCATCCTAACGCATGACCATAACTCCAAATTGTTGAGTGCATCAAATAAAGCTCACAGTTCTTACTGTTTTTATTTATTTTTTATTTAATTGTCATCAAAATAATACATCCACAGTTAAGAATCCAGTTGATATTAAAATGCTTAAAACAAAAAACAGCATCTGCTTCCTCACTTCCTTTTACCCCAGATTCTACTCCATAGAGAAATTATTTTTACTTCTATTATTTCTTTTTTCTCTTTATCGTTGTAAATGCTTCCTTTCTTCTAAATACCTGCATATACCGATATTTCTTGATGTACACGTTTTAAATATTATCTATTGGCTTTTTTTCTGAATAGGATGAGGTTTAGCCCACTTGTATCCCAGTCTGTTTTTCATACACACACACACACACACACACACACACACACACACAGTCTTGCAATCTACCACTCACAAAAATATAAGACAAATACAATTTTGGGTTAAACCAATACTCTGCATGATTGCTTTCAGCTGAGCAATAATGCATTTCATAATTGAATTTCCCTTCTGCAGTTAATGATTGTCTTTTAAAAATTATGTGCTTAATTTGTATATACCTACCACTAATTCACTCCCAAACTCTCAGACTATATTTCTCCTATAAATATGAAAATCACTTTTGTTTTTTGGTCCTGATGGCATGTGTACTAGGAATGCCCACTCCTGCTGCTCTTATCTATGCTGCTCGGCTCTCGGCTGCCGAAGAATCCCATTCTTCTCTCCATTATCCCATCTTCTGTTACCTGGACACATGTCTTCCACATTCTTGGGTAATTCTTCCATTTAATGATCATTACTCCCCAATTATATTGAGGTATGGTTTGTCTCAATGTGGGATTATAATGTTGAAAATCACTTTTTCTCAGATATTTTAAGGCATTGCTCTGGTTTCTTCAACTTCTGATGTCATTCTGGAGAAATCTCACATCATTTTGATTTCAATTTCTTGAAATCAGCCTCTTTCTTTCCCCCTTTGTCTTTCTCTGCAAATTTCTAGGATCTCCTCTTTATCTATAGTGCTCTGGAAATTCAAATTAATGTGAATTTTGTCATTGTGTGGATCATCATTATAGTTTAATCTGCTGGGCATGTAGGGGCCCTTTCATCTGGAAATTCTATGTAATACGGTTGGAGTGGCTTTTCTTTTATTTCTTTAAGAAATTACTCACCTCTATTCTTACTGAATGCTTCTTAAATGGGTGCTGGCCCTCTTGGAATGATTCCCAAATTTTCTCATCTTTCTCCCATTTTCTAGCTTCTTGGTTTTTGTTCTACTTTCTAGAAGATTTTCATAACTTAATTTTCAACCCATCACTATTATGGAATTTGTAACTTTCGTATATTTCTATCAATATCTAAGAGTTCTCTATATTTCTCTAGTAGCATCTACTTTTTTGTTCATTGAATACATTCTCTGATCTTTCTTTACAAATTCATTTTCTTCTAACTTTACTGATATTGCATGGGTTATCTCATTCCTTCAAGTTCCTTCATTTTAAGTTCAATTGGTTTGGTCTCAGGTTTTTAGCTTAGAAAGTTTTCTCAAGTGTCTTGTAATCCTTGGCCACAAGCTCAGATTTAAAAGTGGAACACTAAAATATTCTTATAGTTTCCTTCAATAATGGTTGAAGTTTGTCAACAGGTAATGACACCATACAATTGATAGACAAGGGCCTGGCTATCTCATTGGAAGTTCTCCCAGTAACAATATGTATGTTTCTTTTCTCATGGACCAGTGATTTCTCCAGAGAACATCACTTCAATCACCCTTCCTCCTTAAACAGTGCTTGCTTGACCAAAAAACTGGGATACCACTGCCTGGCTGAGTTGACGCATTAGCCTAACCATCACAGTGGTTTTCTTTCAGACAGTGTAAAATTGGGTCTGATATTTTTATGTAACCTGACAATCTCACTCTCCTTTAAGTGAGGTTGTAGATCATTTACATTATATTTAATTTATTTCATGATATGATTGGATAAAAATCTACTATTTTTTAATTGTGGTTAACTTGTTTTTGTTCTTATTTTCCCTACTTTTTTCCTGCTTTCAGATTAGTACAATAGTTTTTGATTCCATTTTATTCCCTAAATTGCCTCATTGTTGATAACTCTTTATAATTTATTTAGTGACTACATAAGACCTTGCAATGTAAATGCTTAATTAATCAGAATATTTCTTCAAATAATGAATATAGTATATAGAAGAGGTTTGACAAGCTATAGCCTGCAGATTATATGGCCCAGGAACTAAAAATGGATCTTTATAGTTAAGAATTTGCAATCAATTTGAAGATAGGGAAGACAGATTTTGAACCTCAATTAGGCAAAATGTTACCCCACCCCCCACAAGTCTCCATTCTTCTCAGTAATAGACATGTATTACAAAAATATTATTACAATATTTGAAATTCTTTGATTAAAAATTTGTGAGCATTTCTTTTCTCTTATGTTGCATAACTATGTTCATAATAGTCTTATTTGTGTCTCTTGGCCTACAAGTCTAAAATATTTACTATATAGTCTTTAACAGAAGTTTTCCAACCGCTGGTGTAGAGCATTGGAGACTAAGAGAAATGGTATTTATTTATGCTTAGAAATGGGGATACAACTTCTACTCGCCCTCCTTGTTTGTGTGGCAGTAGGGAAAGGGGTTGATCCAGCCTAGGCAGGAGCTGAGCTGGGTTTGGTCTTGTTTTTCTATGCTTACGTCTCTTGCACACAGGCTTGTTTTTCTCAGAGAAGGGATCAGTCTGGGCTCCCTGTTTTTCCAATTACTTGCACAGCTCTGGAAAATTTCTCCTGTTTCCTGCTCAGTTTCCAGTATTTATCATGAGCACCTAGTGAATTCTAGGTAGAAAAGCCTGTAAGTGATTCACTCTGTCTGAAGTAGGGTTTCCCTATTCTCACTAGCCCACCTTTGCCCTTAGCTATCCATTATATTTTTTCTAAATTCCTCTTTCTGCTTGTATGGTGGCCATGCACTCTTCCCTCTTCGAGGGAGAGCTACTGCTCATATCTCATCTCACCTTGGGGCCCATGTCATCCCTTGCATTTCAGCAAGGGACATGTGCTCTCTGATGGGACCACAAAAATTTAAAATTCTGAGAATTATTTGTGTTTTTTAATCTTGGTGTTAGGGAGGGAAATAAGCTTGCCCCAGCTTTCTGCATCCTATGTAGAAACCAGAAACTTTATTTTTAATTTTTTGAGAATGACTTTTTGACAGAACTAAAAAATGAATTGCTTTTAATAAAATATAACTTTTTGATCCAATCATTAGGTTTTACTGTTGTGTATGACATCATTTTAAAAATATAAGGGGAGGAACTAATTTATGTTACTAGAATAGATACTTACTATGTGATAACTAAATTTTAAGTAAGGCAAAGTAAAGTCACCTGAAGACTTAATATTAATGGCAGCTGACTGATCAGGGTGGTGGTTGCTGAAGTCTGGGGTGGCGGTGGCAATTTCTTACAACAAGAATATAATGAAGTTTGTAACATTGATTGACTTTTCCTTTCAGAAAAGATTTCCCTGTAGCATGTGATGCTATTTAATAGCATTTTACCCACAGTAGAACTTCTTTCAAAATTGGAGTCAATCCTCGCAAACTCAGCCACTGCTTTATCTACTAAGTTTACATCATAATAATATTTTAAATCCTTTGCTGTCATTTCAACAATTCACAGAATCTTTACCAGGAGTAGATTCTATCTGAAGACACCACTTTTTTGTTTATCAATAAGCAACAGTTCCTCATCCGTTAAAGTTTTATCATGACATTGCAGCAATTCAATCACATCTTCATGCTCAACTTCTGATTCTAGTTCTTTTGCTATTTCTACCATATCTGAAGTTACTTCCCCCACTGAAGTCTTGAATCCCACAAAGTTATCCGTGAAGGTTGCAATCAACTTCTTACAAACTCTTGTGACTGTTGCTATTTTGACCTCCTCCCGTTAATGATGAATATTCATAATGCCATCTAGAATGGTGAACACTTTCCAGAAGGTTTTCGATTTACTTTGCCTAGATCCATCAGAAGAATCACTACCTATGGTAGCTATAGTCTAAAGAAGGCTCTTCCTTTCACTTGAAGCCTTAGAGGTCACTGTGGTTTGGTAATTGGTCTAATTTCAATATTGTGTCACAGGGAATGGGGAGGCTTGAGGAGAGAGAGAGAGACAGGGAACCACCAGAAAACACACATTTATTATTAAATTTACCATCTTATATGGACATGGGTCATGGCACCCCAAAACAATTACAATCTTTAGACTTGCTTGACACAGGGTTGTCACAAACCTATAATTTGTAGAAAGCACAATATCTGTGCAGCACTGTAAAGTGAAGTGCATTAAAATGATGAATGCCAGAACACATACTTGTGAATGTGATGTAGGGTCCTTCCTCAAAGGAACTTGGCTTGCCCTTGAATCAATGGGCTCTGAGCCATGAGTGGGTTGGGATTAAAGAAATGAGAGAAAGCCCATGACTTTCCTTTGTGACAACAATTCAGGATTCAAGTCACCTAAACTGGAGTATTTCCTGTAATATAGATCAAGTAACCTTTTAATAATTGGCTTATGTATTTCATTACAGTGATCAATTAACCATAGCTGCAGATCTCAGTGAACAAAAATGCTCTGCTTACCACTTTTCCTGCTACCCATTTATAGTACACTTCCCTGCCACCCAGCCCCCCCAATGCCTCCCTAATCTGTTTGCTTGTTGGCTACTTGTTGTTTGTGCTCGTTGTCTTTGCTTGTTGTATGCTTGTTGTCTATTTGTTTTGTCCTTAGGAGGCACCAGGAACTGAACCAGCAGCCTCCCATGTGGAATGTCAGCACTCAAATGTTTGAGCCGCATCTGCTCCCCAATAGTACACTTTTTATATAATGTAAATAGGTATGTATAAAAATAATGTATGCAATAAACACATATATATGTTATACCAGAAATTTTCAGGTCATACACAGCATATTTCAAGGCTGGATTGAGACTATGAAGAACTTAATGACCCAGGAATTATATTATGCTAGTGCACATACCTAGAAAAGCATATATATTGCTATACCAAAACAAGAAGCAACAATTTCTGAAGCATTTCCTTACTGGGGAGATTTGGATATTAGAAAGAAAGACTCATGTGAAAGAGCAATAGGTTTTCATTAACAAAATAGAACAACAAATAATGATTTATTTTACTTTTTGTTTAAATTCCATTTTATATATTCTCCAATTTCCTCCTTTTTACACAGAATCAGTTGATAAGGAACACATAATCAAAAACAGCAAAGTTAGACAAAGAATGAATTTTAATATGTTAGCAATAAAAAATAACAGAGTATAAAAAGTTGAACAAATTTTAGCAGAAAAGGATGGCCAAGTTTTTAAAAACATGAAAATAAAACATGTTTGTAATTTTTCAAGAGTATGAATAAAATATAAATACATTTTATTATTTTTGTTGTTTTTAATGCCTTATTTCCATGGGAACCTGTGGATCATGATGCATGTGGCCCTTTAGAAATTTCAAAAACATCCCTGTAGAAAAATTAAAGCTCTCTTAATGTTTGCAAGTCTCAGTACACTAAAATGTGTTATAGCAAACTATCACAGTTTAAAATTACATTTGTCATATTATTTATAAATATTTAGTATTTATTTAAAGTAAAGTATCTTCAGGAAAAGCTGTGCAAGCATGAATACTTGGCAACTCATTCTATCTTATTATGTTTCATGACCTGGACTTGCTATATAATATGACCAATCACATAATTATAATACCTATAAAGAATTGCTTTTTCCAGTATGCATTATTCTTCTGAAGATGAACACTCAGAAGCTGGAGAAAGATCTCCTGAGATTCATGTTAGCAATATATCCTTTTTGAGTCTCAGTTTATTTTATCTGTGAAATAAGGTGGCATTCTAGAAATTTTATTTTGCCACCCACTTAACCTATCAATATGGATAAATCATTAAACTCTCCCAAGTCGGTTACTTTATTGGTAAAATGAAGAGGCTATAAGAGCAAACATTCCGCTCCATTTCGTAAATTTAGTTGTTTCCTTAGAGATGGTAGAAAGAATTTCCTTCAGACATAAGCTTATCAACTCTAGTACTAATTATAGGTTCAAATAGAAGGTCAGAAGACATGTGTAGGGAATCCACACCCGAGTCCAACTCTGTCACACTAGGGAGCATAAATTCCAAAGTAGGGACCACTGGCAAGGCATCAAACTCCTGAGGTATCTACCCTGACTATAGGGTCTGGATGTCTTCAGAGCCCTCAGGTTCCTGCTATTTGAGTTAGTATTTACTTTGTCAGTCAATGAGATCCTGCTGAGACATGCATAAGCATAACCACTGGAATGACCTCCTGACTCATTTTGAAAATCTTTGGGCTCTCCTTGTACCAACTGAGCCCTGAGTCTGAACAGAGTTGCAACACTTACTCTCCAATTCATTGGACTCACCCAGGACAACTAACAAGGAGATGATGATGGACAATGACCATCTCAAGGAACCGAGAGAGTCTGCACCTGCAAGCGAGTCCCATCCATCTGCCCTGGGGGATCAAAGCCCCTTCTCAATTAGAGGTGGAGTGGGCATCACATATCAGAATCCTCAGCATTGGGGAATGAACTGTGGACTAGAGTAGACTTACTGCTATTCTACTATAGACTTATTGTGATTCTAGCAATTTAAGAACTTTGAAATCATTGATGTGGAGGCAGTGGCCACTGGAGGTTCTGAGGGCAGAGAGAGGGAAAAGCAGGTAATATGGAGGCATTTTCAGGACTTGAGAATTGTCCTGAATGACATTGCAATGACAGATATAGGCCATTATATATCTTTCCATAACTTACAAAATTGTGTGTGAGAGAGTATAAACTAAAATGTAAACTATAATCCATGCTCAATGGCGATGCTCCAAAGTGTGTTCATCAATTGTAATGAATGTATCACACTAATGAAGGATGTTGTTAATGTGGGAAAATGTGGGAGGTGTAGGGAGTGGGGCATATGGGAATCCCCACTATTTTTTATGTAACATTTATGTAATCTAAATATCTTTAAATATATATATATATTTTTTTAAAAAAGAATTTCCTTTGCCTAGATGATAGATAGCATTGTCTTTTTTCTGCAAAACCACAAATATAGTAAAGTATAAAAGATTCTGACACTAGATAAATGAATACAAATAAATAAATGGCTATATCAACAAGAAGTACTCAAAATATTTTGTAGTCATAGTTTGATCCTTTCTTGATTTTAATTCATTGACTATGTCAGGCAGCTAGTATGTACCAAATCTAAAATAGGAACTTAAATTGTAGCACCTAATATCATACAGAAAATGTTGAGGATATAGTAATAGATTTAAAAAATGAAAATGGGTTCCAATATTATTTTTTATATTTTATAGAAACAACTTAATGTCCATCATAAGTGAATGATTAAAATATTATTGTATAGATATATGACAAAATATCCTGTTGCCAGTAAAACAATAATTTCAAAACACATTGAATGACATGGGAAGTCCCTTATTAAACTTTAAAAGCAAGACACAATGTGGTTTATATAATTCATGAATTCAATCTTGACTAGAAATGCACAGAAAAAAGGATTAGAGGAAAATACCACAAAATATTATCAACAAAATATTAACAATGGTTGTGTTTAGGTGATGAGACTATTTGTTTTTCATTATTATTTTGCTACTTGCTATATATGCTATCAGAAATGTGTACTGATCTTGTAATAGAAAAATAAATAAATATAGGAGAAAGTTGAAAAGAGATGGCCACTTTAATATGTGCTTATCTATCTTAGCATTTTCTTCCTGCTGATTTAAAATTCATACCTTTGGCTAATGTAAAAATTAGTAATAATTATATATTTTTTAATTTTACATTTTGTAAAACTCTTTTTAAATAATATGTGTTCTTTTCTCACACTTTTAGGTAAGACAATTAAATTTCTTCTTAACGTATTTCCCCAGGAACATATTATAGATCAGAAACAAGAACTTTGGTAACTTTACAGCCAACACAGAATTCATTCTCCCAAGCAATGTGGCAGCAGAAGGTACCTGGCTGAGCACAGAAGCTATTTTTTTTAATTTTTATTTTTAATAAACACTGCCTTAAGCACAAAGTCCTTAATCCTATCCTTTTCTAAGGAAGGCAATGTGATAAATATCACTTGTAAAGAAGTGACTAGTCAACTAGTGAAGCCTTGGGGTATACAACATGACTGAAAATGAAAGCGAAAGAAGAGAAGGAACTATCATACAAGAAGTGCCTAATATGAGTCAAGTATAATGCTAGCCTTTTATTTTTATCATCTAATTTAGTTAACATTATAAACTCGTGGCTAGGCATTATTATCCTCATTATGTACATTATGAAATTGAGATTCAGCATCTTTACTCCAAGAGCTGGAGCCAGGCCTTGATCCCAGGCTTGAATAACTTCAATGTCCATAGTTGACATTCTCTGCCTACCGTGTACCCTAATGATGTGTGATATCTAATACAAGTAGGTAACTATTTATAAAGGATGTGAGTAGTAAATCAATGATCAATACTATACCTAAAAGCTTATTTTACTCTATCCTTTCTACTAAGGGAGAAAATTGTATCTTTTTTTGGACCATGAACTTTGTTATTCCAAAATTAGATTTTCTTATGTGTGTACTTAGAATGTTATTTATATACAGTTATTTCACATCATTTCTGTGGAGATTTAAAATGTTCATGCAAAAATAAAGATATAATAGCTTCCTATGACTCTGTATGGTCAAATTTTGTTAAGGGATGATTACTGTACAAATCATAGAAAAATGCCTAGGAAAGAACCCTTAAAATACTGAAGGGAATATGAGAAATTTGAGAATGAATATTGTAGGAACACAACCAAAATAGATGCAGAAATTTTACAAGATAGCTGTTATTCAATGAAAGGATAAGAATATAAACTATAACAGTAGGTTAGGGATCATTTGAATCTCAGGGAAATATTTGGAAGAAAATATCACTGTACATACAAGACAACAGATATAACAATGATGAAAGACATAATATCAAAAATATTTTTTTATCGTTTCAAATTTTTTCATTTTTTTTTGGTATTTTATTTGTTATTTTTAAAACTGTCATTATTATTTCATTTTCTTATTAATTTTATTTCGTTATCATCTTGGTTTCATTTTTGAAAACATTTTGGATCACAGAAGGATCACAACTGTGGCAGGGGAGGATCATTGGTGCAGGGTGTCAATGATGGAGGATGCATGGAAGTAGGTTCACTTGGGCCATACTGCTAAGGCATATGAATGTGTTCAAATGTTCATGGGACACTGTCATGGTGGACGGAGATCAACACAATAACTGAAAGAATATTGAATTCCCATCCGGGGAGCTCTGCCACATTTTTAATGGGACAGCAAGAATCCCCTGAGTACAGGGGCAGTGCCTAGTGAAGGAGGATGGATCATTGCAATAGATCCTTGATATTGATGACTGTACTTATGAACCTTTTCTTTTGAAGTTGAAACTTAGCCTAGTATTATATACTGCCTAAAAGTTACCTCCTGAAAGCCTCCTTGCTGCTCAAATGTGGGCTCTCTCTAAGTCAATCTCAGCATATAAATGCATTTCTTTCCCCTCGATGTGGGACATGACTCCTGGGGATGAACTTCCCTGGAACCAAGAGATTATTACCAACTGACAACTATCAATGCACCTGGAAAAAGACCTTGACCAAAAGGGGGAAAGGGTAAATTCAAATGAGTTTTTATGGCTAAGAGATTTCAAAGTGAGTCAAGAGGTCATTCCAGAGATTATGCTTATGCACGTCTCAGCAGGATCTCTTTGACCACCACAGTAAACAGTGTCTCAAACAGCGGGGGTCCTGAGGGCTATGGAGACATCCAGACATTATGGGTAGGGCATATACCTCAGGAGTTTGACTCACTGCCAGTAGACCCTACTTTAGAATTTACACTCCCTGGTGTGACAGAGCTGGACTCAGTTGTGCTTTCCCTACTCACAGCTCTTCTGCCCCTTCTATTTGAACCTATAGTTAGTACTAGACTTGATAGGTATATGTACAAGAGACTTAAATCTGTGGGCTCTTGATGTGACAGTTGGGCCCTGAATCTCAACAGAGATGCAACACCTACTCTCTAGTTCATTAGACTCACCCAGGACAACTAACAAGGTAATGATGATGGACAATTCCATCCCAAGGAACAGAGAGAGTCTGCAACTGCAAGCAAGATAGTACCATCCATCTGCTCCATGAGACCTAAGGCCCCTTTCAATTAGAGGAGGAGTGGGCATCACCATCTCAGAAGCCTCAGGATTGGGGAATGAACAATGGACTAAAGTAGACTTACTGTTATTTCCTATAGACTTATTGTTATTCTAACAATGGAAGAACTTTTATCAGATGTGGAGGTAGTGGCCACTGAAGGTTCTGAGGGGAAGGAAAGGGAAAAACAGGTGGAAAATGGCATTTTTGGGACATTATAATTGTCCAGAATGACATTGTAGCTATGGATACAGGCCTCTATATATTTTGTCATAACTTACAAAAATGTGCGGGACAGAGTGTAAACTATAATATAAACTATATCCATGCTTAGTAGCAATGCTCCAATATATTTTCATCAATTGTAACAAATGTACCACACTAATGAAGGGTGTTGTTAATGTGGGAAAGTTTGGAAGAGGTAGTGAGTGGGGCATATGGGAATTCCTTATATTTTTTATGAAAATATAAATAAAGTATTTAAAAAATAAAAATAAAAAAGTGAAAAAAATAATAAAGTGCTTTGAATTATTTTGAAGAACAGGTTGATTTAAGTAGGTCTTGCAGTAGCTTCTAAGAGTAGCAGTGACATTCTAGGTAATTATTAAGTTTTGGACTATATGAATCGAGATTAATAATGGTAACAGCACCTTAGAAAAGACAATAGAAAATGTACGAGGTATTTCCAGAGTCACCTAGAAGCAATGCAACTTGGACTTTTGATGTGATAGAATGTTCAATGCTGTCATCTTTGTGAGGTTCTTTATAAGAGTATATAATACTGAATCGTGGTCCCATACTGCACAATATTAAAATCTGGATTGAGAAAAATAGAACAGCATTTACTATAAATGCATGAGAATGGGCAGAGAAGACACCAATAATAATAACAAAGAAAATTCTAAAGGATTCATACGCCAAACTTAAATATTGGAAACTGACCAATTACATATTGGATTAATGATGGCAATTGGACAAATCATGAATAATGAAGTATGAGTCATTTGATGCTTATTGCTCATGAATGAGAGCTACAGAACCATTTGAAACAATATTTAATCATGAATAGGAACATATGCTTCTGAATAATAGGTATGATAGTTATTAATCCAAAAATTGAAAATTAAAAACATATTTAATTATTTTCATTTTATACATGTTAGTCAAAGGTTTAGATTTTAAATCAACAGGAGAAAAATGCCTAAATAGATAAGGCATTGATTAAAATATAACATTTATATTAGTTGAAAGATGAGCTGAAAAAATGATTTATGTAAAATTCAAATTCATAACTTTAGGGCAGAGAGTTTTCATAAACTAATCATGCCCCTGATCTAATGTAACTTGTTCTACTAGTCACCACTAACTAGTTTCCAAACTGTCAGATTACTAGGTTTCCAAAATTTGAAAAATACTTTAAGAATGTTAAAGAATCTTTGAGATACTTCTCAATTGAACTAGAAAGGTTTTGGATTCAAGTAATATAGATGAGTAGATAAACAAACACACATACTTGAACAAACAAGAAATAAGTTATAGATCTACATCTTTAAATATCCTGGAGATCAGACACCACTTATTCCTGTTTCCTTGGCCGCACCAGCAAATACCATGAAATTAAACAATGGGAATTTATTCACTCATAGTTTTGCAGTTAGAAAAAAGTCCAAATCAAGGCATCATCAAGGTGATGGTTTCTGCCCAAAGACTGTGGCATTCTGGGGCTGGCTGCTGCCACTCCTAGGTAATTAGTTTTTCATATGACAAGGCATGTGGCAGCATCTCCTGGTCTCTCTTTCTCTTCTGGGTTTTGCTGATGTTCAGCTTCTAGCTGCTGCTTCTGTTGCTTTCTCTTTGTCTGAATTTCATTCTTCTTATAAAAGACTCTAATATTAGGATTAGGACCCATCCTGATTGACGTGGACCACAGCTGAACTGAAGTATCCTCAACAGAAAGCCCTACTTACAATGGGCTCAATATTTTTACACGTGGGACAAATGAAGTCTGGATAAGACTATTATGATGATGGATCATCATAACACTATTGAAGAAAAGGCTGTAAGCAAAGTATTGATGGAACACAATGTCAAGGTCACGTATCAGACGTCTTTATTCCACTTATACAGAATGCAATGACATGGTATAGTAGTGTTTAGAGTTTGATGAAAATCTTATTGTTGCATTGTCCTGACTTCATCGCTGTTGGACAATTTATCTCTAAGGGAGGAAATGATGCCATCAGAAGAGGTATTCAAAGTTAGACATTGGGCCAAATGTCTAATAAATAAAAATCCACATCAATACCAGTTGGCCAAATGGTAGGGCTTTCATTGTTCAAACATACTTATGGTTAGGCAAATGAAAAGTGAATTTCACAATATCAAGAGTTATGTTTAAGAGATAGGAATATGAAGTCTGAAGAACACGACCAGAATGTAGGGACCCAGGATTTGGGTAAAAATTTGATAGATTCTCCCCAAAATACCAGCTAGGACAAGAATATATCTCACAAGTTGCTTCCCTAATGATCATGCAGTACCAAGACAGTCATGGTGAATATTTAATAATACAGATTAATAAGCTAGGAAAACACCAAATAAATATAAAAAATTACAAATAGAAGTGTGGACTTCAGTAGGTACGGAAGATGATGATACAAGTAACTAAATTGTTAAGCAAATTGAGTAACATGGTGAACAAGACTAATATTGCATTTAAGATGACAAAGAACTTAGATGAACAGAGCAGTGGCAATATACAGGCAAACAAAATGTTTATGTAGAAGTGATATTGCAGGCAAATAAAGCAACACTTAGCTATTAGGTAGGAATTATTCAAGGAAAAATGAAATTTATAACCTGAGTGCTGGAGGCTCGAAATGGACAAGTAAAAAAATTACCACATAATATTTGTGATGCTTAAGAAAATTGTCAAATATGCTTAGAGATGCTATTAAGAGGGGAAAAGCTATTTTTCTATATGGCCATTACAATGACCACAAATTAATTTGGCACTGAGCCCTTTTCCTCGGAGGATAGAAAGTAAACAATACTCTAGTAGCAATTGGATTAAGTGGGAAAGAATGTTATGCATACACTCAAGGAGAAACAGCCCATGAATGCTTATTATTCCTGGCATCACCCTCACCACAAACATGAGTTGGGATATAAATTCCATGTCTAGATGAAAAGAAGAACTTCAAATTTTGGGAAAATAATAATTTAACTAAGGAATTTGATATACAGTATTATAAGCCTTTTCCAGTAATAGACATGACTCAAACAAACATGTTACACTCTAGATATGTGGAAAACTTAAATATGAGGAACAAGTTTGGGTCCTCTAAGAGTTATACCTTTCCATAATAAAACCATTTCCTTTTTCAAAGGAAGAAGAATTAGAGAAAATAGCTTCCCATCTTGGCCAATATCACATACTAGTATAAAATGACATGGTAAGATTACTATCCACTGTTGATCAAAGGGAAAAATTATAGGAACTGAACTATGAGATCTAATGATGAGAAAGCATTTGACAGAGATTAGGACAAGATATGATATTTGGAGTAATGGTGCCTCTTGCTTTGGGGAAAAATAATGTAAAGGACACCCTTGAGATTACAGAAAAACTGAATTAATTGGACTCATTCTGATACTACTGAATTTTACAAAGATATAATAAGAGGAACTAAAATCTTACTATTGATAATATTCTGTGGTGGGAGAAAATAGAGCATATATAATATATGACAGTAAAGAGATTCAAGAATGAAACATCCTAGAGGTTGATTATGATGTATAAAAGAGCACAAAAAATACATTTTTGTAAAGGATGGCTTATCGAAATTTTAACAGACTTTAACAAAATCCATTTTGCTCTTCTTTAAAGTGATAAACAAGTTTCCCCACCTAAAATCTTTCCTTGTGAAAATGTTCTTTAAAGTAGTTGAAGTTGTAAAGATGATTACCCCATATGACTAAGCATAAGGCTGCCTCATCCAAAGGAAATAAAAATCTACTGTACTAAAAGCCATAAATGTGTTCTGAAAATTACAAAAAATTCTGAAGGGTATTGATAAGGAGTGGTATAATTTGAAAACAATTTAAACAGCTAATAATGTAATTGGTTGGGTAATTTTGGATGTAACCAATCAGAATTAGCTGATGTGACTGTGAACCAAGAGAATGTGAAACTGTGCCCAGACCCCAATTAGCATAAGGCTCCTATTTCCATGTCAAAGGTTAGCATAGACTCCAAGCATCTCTCAGAAGAGCTCTGGAGCTTGTTTTGGAGCAACACATGCTGACCGTTCACTATACTTGCCTGTGTGGAAACAAAGACAACTCTGAGTGGAGACGACCAGATGTCCAGGCTTGGAAGGAGTGGAAGCTGTTTGCAAGGGGACTGATCCATCAATCCACACACTCCTTATACTCTCTTGTTTGCTCACAGATGCCACTTCACATGTTGAAAGAAATGAATGGAGAGGGCTGGCCCTCCTTTCCCCCACTTAAATAAAGACACATCCTGATAAACACTTAACCAGAATTCCTGACTTAACATTCTCTGCCGCACATTCCTGCGACTCAGCTCTTTGGCTGGGTGTTCAGATAAGCCCGCTGGCTCACTTCTGGGGTGGTGTGGACGAATGGGAGAAGGCACCCTGGGCTCCCACGTACTCCTGTGCACCGTTAGCTAACTAAACGTCAAAACTGAAATCGGGTCGAGCTTCTGAAGCCGTTCCCAAGGGGTGGAGGACAAGCCTTTAACAAGTATTTTTTACCCAAAGAAACCTCAAAAGAGCTGTAAGTCACAACAAAGGAGTGCCTAGGGAGAAGAAAAAGGATCTTGGAAAATGAGGAAGAAGTGGGGGAAGGGAGGCTCAGGGAGCATTTGCTTAGCTTTGCAGGGAGGATTTCAGGAAAGAACGGGCTGGAAGTCACCAGAAGCAGGGACATGGAGACTGCTCAGAAGGCCCCTGGCTTATCACCGGCTTGACAGTCTTCATCCTTTTTGAGCAAGGAGCCCCGCATTTTTATTTTGCTCTGGGACCCACAAACTATGCAGCTGTTGGTCTTGAAGAGAAGAAAATCTCTTGAAAACAAGAGCCTGGCCCATTGTGGGGGTTGAGATTTCTGGACCTGCTTGGCCGGTTTCCAAGTCCTTCAGTGACCTGGGGCCCCTAAGCCAGCTGTATGTTCACCAGAAAAGACAGAGTAGGAGGCGTGTTGCTTCCAATTCCACACTAAATGTTAAGTAAGTTACCTTCTGAGCCTTTGGAAAGGAAAAGAATACTTTGTTTAAGTATTTTATGGTTAGATCCTCAATATTTAATTATTCTTAATTGCCAAAGGATCCAGCTCTAATCCCTTCCACCCCAATGAAGGACAGCTACTATCACAGTGGTCATGTGTTTTGAAGGGGTTCCCTGAACCCTCCCCTCCATCCCCAGACCTGGGGCAGCCTCCACCTGTGCTTTGAATGCCTTTTCCTGCACCCCACCCCCCATAACCAGAACAATCAGATTCATTCCCAGGAATCTGGAGTTGGACCAGGTGAGCCAAAGCACCAGACAAAGCCAGTTTGGGGGAGAGGGAAGCCAACTTTCTGGAGAAGAGATGAGAGCTGACAGCCTCAGAGAGATGGGGGGAGGTGGGTAGGACTCTGCCCTGGGGCTCCCAGCCTGGCATCTTTCCAATAAATTCCCATTTTATTCTTTAAAATGAAAAAGAAAGAAAAAATGAATGGATGAAAACTGTTTAAGTGAAGTGTATTTGAGTGCATTTTTATTTGGTATTACTTACTCATTTGTTGACATCTGGAACCTAAAATCTTGTTTGGACCTTAAAGTGTATTTCCTCAAAAGAAAATCGCATTTTTGCACTTAAGTAAATATAGCTGTGATCACCAAGCTAAACTGTATAGCAGAAAAAGATATTGGCAAGAATTGTAAACAAGATTTTTGCTCTTATATTTTAAATATTTAGTTACAGATAGAAAAAAATGGGTAATAACACTGTATGTATGTTATGGATTGAATCATACCCCCAACATAGACATGTTCAATCCCTAGCCCTGTAGATCTGAACTTATTTGTAAATAGGATCCCTGAAGATGTTATTAGTTAAAATGAGGCCAAAATGAATGAGGGTGGACCTTAACCCAGTATGGCTGGAGTCATAAGTGGAGACGATCTGGACACATGAGGAGAAGCAGGAGAGAGGTGGGCATGAGATAGAAGCAGAGACTGCATTACGGAGTACCAGCAAGCCACCGCCAGAACACTACCGACTTCAGAGAAAGCATGGCTCTGCCAACACCTTGATTTTGGACTTCCAGCCTTCAGAACTGTGAGACAATAAATCCCCTATGTTTAAGGCAGATAGTGGATGCTACTTTGTTAAAGCAGCCCTGGCACATAGTAAATGTGCATACACACACTCAAACACACACATAGTATTTTGGAGTTGGTTCACATTGGGAAATTCCATAATTTTCCCTATTATGTCTTTCAGCAAGATCAACTTAATCCAAATAAACACAAATTTATTTCCCTATCAAAGCTAAAAACATCTGTTTAAAACGATGTTATATCCAAATAAGTGAAGATTTGGAACCTTGGGTTATGCAAAAAGCAACTCTGACCAAACTGGGTTAATCAACACCTTCCTCCACCAATACTTCCCCCACTCAAACTTCCACCGCTGAATTTAAGCCCATGTAGAATGATTTCCAAAGCTTATTTGTGTTATTCAATTAAAATAAATTAATTTAGTAACATTTGTTTCTGATTTAATGCATCAACACTGATGAAAAATTTTAAAATACATAGAAATACTAAGTAATAAAAATTAACTCAACCTTATTGCTTAGTTTTTATTTATGAAATTTTTTCTCTATGCAATATACTTATAAAATTGTGACATACTGCCTTGTAAATAATCTGTTTTTCACTTAATGTATCTTTTTTGTTTCAAAGTCCCATGCACTCCACAGTCAAAAATAAAAATAAAATAAAAATAACCATTTGAATGCACAGTCGTTCTAAACAGAGAGGTTAATAAGAGTGATATTTTCATTAGGAATGATAGCCTTTGTCAATATTCAACTCTTGACTCATTTCTACTTTGTGTGATTTTTAAAAATGAGAATTCTGACTTATTGTTTCCATTTGTCCATTTTTGCACAACTATCTTTTAGATGTCTTTGCTGTATTTGAGATATAAATAGATTCTTTTTAACACAGTCTGAAGAATTTTGACTTTCAATTGAATTTATACAGTGCTGTGTGCATTCACATTTCCTCTTTTTCCTATTAATTTCTTTATGTTTCCTTTGTGCTTTGTTTGTTTTAACTTCTGGTATATTGATTATGTTTTCTTATTTTACCCAGTTTTAGAATATATATGCTTTTTATTTTTAGTAGTAATGGAGTAACTATAAATGTTTCTAAAATACTTATAAATTTCTATAACTCTAGTTATTCAAGTGAAGAATAAAGTAGAATCTTTTATTTTTCTTTATTTAAAAGAAGTTCAAAATACAATTATGCTTCTTTTTTCCAACTTTCCATGCACCTTGATCTTAATTAAGATAACCTGGAATATATAACAAGAACATTGCTGTTATATTATTGTTTATACACCACGTACCTTTTAAGAAGTGCTGAAAATTTACAAACAAGTTTTACAATATGTTTTAAAACTATTTAAACTTAACTTTATCTAAAATAACTTGTGTTTGCTTCCAAAACATTTAAACTTTGAACTACTTATTCTTGAGCTCTTATTTTCACTAGCCCCATGTAGTAGTTTGAAGTTATTTTATGAATCCCCAAAAGAGAAATATTATGTTTGTAAACTAATCTATTCCTCTGGATGTGGTACTCTTTGATTGCATTAAATTCAGTTGAGGGGCCTTTGATTCGATTACTTGATACAATTGATTTAGGGCTTTGATTGGACTAACTCAGTGAGGAATGATTCAGGCTGTCTCCTCAGAGAGACACAGACACAGGAAAAGGATGACACTGTGTTTGGTCCTGCCATGTAAGAGAGAGGACTAGAGGATAGCTTAAGCATCAAGCCCCAAGAGGCTGGGCCCATGGAGTAGCTCAAGAGAAGGCAAGCCCTGCTATATGCCTGATAACTTACAGTTGAACTTGAGAAGAAAGTGAATAGCCAAAACTGATAGAGGAGGCCCAGAAAGAGACCAGACTTATGCCCCATTGTCCTCAGCTGAGCTTAAACCTTGACAGAGGTAGTGGCCATCTTGCTTGAACATGTGGCCACTGACTTTGGTGAGAACACATGCCTCCTTTTGGACTCTACATGGCCTTGGAACTGAAGCTTTTATCCCAAATAAATCCCCTTTATAAAAGCCAACCTATTTCTGGTACATTGCATAGGCAGTGCTTTGGCAAACTAAAACAACCCATTAGGTGAGTAGCCTTTTGTTTATATTTATCTGAAGAATTTTGTTGTAGTCTAATAAGCCATAGGCCAACTTCTGAACATTCAGCTGAGTGAAAAATTACAGCTGGCTCCTTATTAGAATTTTATGTTCCAATGATTAGTATTATTTTTGCCCATCTTATTTCAACTGCTGTGATGGTCTCCTTTTGCGGTTACATATAAAACACAACTTTAGTGGATATAGCATTCTTGGGTTGTAACTTTTCCTCTTCAAAAGTCTGTACATTCTTCCTGTGATCTACTATCTGTGATGCACCAAAATATGTGATCTTGCTTAGCCTTAGTTTCTCACCACTGAAATATCTTGAAGCTTACAGTCAGATAGCCTGCATTTGAAACTCAGTTACACCAATTATGATTTAAATATGAATTTTAAAAAAATAGAACAGTCTTACATTTACACAAAAGTTGCAAAGAGAATACAGAGTTCTGGTATACCCCTCACCCACTTTCCCCTGTTAACATCTTACATTACTGTGGTCACAAGTAGCAAAATAATATTGGTGTGTTACTGTTACTAAATTCCATACTTTATTCGGATTTCTCTAGTTTTTTCTTAATGTCCATTTACTGTTCCATAATCCACCCAGCAGACCACATTACATTTAATCATTAAATTTTCTTAGCCTTCTCTGCTATGTGACAGTTTCTTAGACTTTTCTTTCTTGTTGTTGTTGACCTTAAGAATTTTGAAAAGACTTGTCAGGTATTTTATAGAATATCCCTGATTTTGGGTATGTCTGATATTTTTCCTATAGTTATAGGAGTTATAGGTTTTAGAGAAGACACAGAGGTAAATTACCATTCTTATAACATCAGATCAAGGATGCATCCTAACAGCATAGCTTATCACTGTCGATATTAACACTAGTCACTCAGCCAAGGTAGCATTTTACAGGTTATCACTCTGTAATGTTATTTACATCACCCTTTCCACACTCTACTCTTGGGCAGCAGGTCAGTAAGCAGAGCCCACATTCAAGGAATGGATAGTTAAGCTGAGCAAATTAAAAGTTTAGCTCCCCTATTTATTCATTTGTTTATATCAGTATGGAATCCTAGATATTTGTTTTATATTTAGGATTGAAATTCAATATTATGCTTTTTATTTTGCTATTCAGCTTGTCCCACCTTTGATCTTTGGGAACTCTTTCATCTTGGCTCCTGTGTCCTTTTGACAATCTTTTTATCCTTTAAACACTTCCTTACTTTCTGGCACTGCAGATAGATTCTGAGAATATGGCACTTCCCAAAACTCCTTCTTCTAACACCTCTTAATGCACCATGGATAGGATTTTCATAGCAGGAAAAATACACAGGATTTTGACCTGGAAACCAATAATCTCTCTGCATTCCCAGAGAAAGGAACATGGGAAGGGCAGCATGCAGTTCTAAGAAAATTTACTGGATTCTACCGACCTCAGAGGAACTGCAGGGGAATTTTAGGAGTGCACAAATTTCCCCAGTCACTGAAGTTGGAGCACAGAGGCTTCTTACCATTCAAAAGGCAGAGAGTTTACCAATCTGTAAACACTGGCCCACAGGAGTAGGCTGTCTCCCATCAGCTATGGTGTCTCAGGGTTCAATCATATTTACCGAAGTATTAAGGACTAATGAAACAATGAGAACAAAATGAAAATAATAATGCAACTATGAAATCATGTACCAAATGAAAGGGCAGAGCAGTATAAATAGAAAGGACAAGTTCCCTAGTGAATTATGACTACTGAAAGAGCTAGTAACCAGTATAAATAAAGACATAATCAAAATATAGCATCATGTTAACATTGAAATACCAACTGAAAGACCATGGTATGATAGATGTAAAATTCCAAAGCCATTATTATATGCAGACTATACAAAGCGATCCTTAAAGAGTTGATGATTCCATGACACACAGACTCTTTATCCAGATTGAGGATATAAAAAATGGTATCAGAATGTGAACAGACAGGACTTGTGAAATGAAATGTTTAGAAAAAGATTTTGCCATGCTCTGAATTTTTACCCCATCACCAAATGGAGTAAAGTTGGGTATTATAAACTCTTTTTTCCCAAACTTAGAGGACCATTTGAAGAGCTTGAAATATATATTCTTTTCTTCGGATATAAAGAACTGAAGTTTCACTTATGTTTAAAGAAGATAACTAGTTGTTCATTGTGAAATAAAGATGGCTAGGTTGGGTTGGCATGAACTCTCTAAATTGTCAGGATAATATGTGTGTGACTATTTTCTACAGCCCAATTATAAGGGGTGTACAAGAAATGGAATGTATTTGGGTTGCTTGGGTTCAATTCAAAAGAACCAACTGGTAGCATATAAAGAACATCTTAGCTTGCCAGGTCTGCTCTGACAAACACCATCACTGTTTGCCTTAAGCAATAGGAGCTTATTTTCATGGTTTTGTGGGCTGGAAGTCCAACATCAAGGTATCTCTGGGGCTTACTTTCTCTTGGAATCTGTAGCATTCAAGAAATCCTCTGCCACACAGTGATCTCTCTCTCCTTGTGTCTACTCCTCTGATTTCTGCTGACTTCTGGTTTCTATTTCTATGTCCAATTTCCACTGCTAATAAGGACATCAGTCCTATTGGATTAAAGGCCCACCTGACTCAATTTGGTCTCATCTATATAGGATCATCACAGATTCTATTAACAAATGAGCACAATTTAATTAAAATAAGCATCTTCAAAGGTCTTATTTACAAATGGTTTCACACCGGACTGGGTGGGGTTTTTTTTTGGAGGGGGGGACATTATTCAATCCCCAAAAGGAAGATATACCAAGAATCTAGAGTGTGATTTTACATTGCTTGGGCCTAGCAAATGTCACAAAGATCATGCATAGTAGAGAAACATCTTTATGGGTCAATACATTGCAGGGGAGAAGGACCTGAAACACAATTCTCCAGCCTACCACGGAGAAACAAGAGTTAGAATCTCTTAACCAACTTCTATTTCAGAAACTATTAACCTACTAAGAAAGTAAGAAAAGCTGAGATGATCAAGTGGGAAAATATATAAAACACAAACAAAACTACAAAGTAATAGAAATAAGGAGACACAGTAACAGAAATGGAGAATATAACTAGAAGATGGAATTTGTAAGTTAAAATAAAACAAACAAAAAAAAGATCAACACAAAATCTTACAAGTTCCAATAGAGAAATACAAACTACTTACAAAGAACAATAAAACATCATATTTTTATTTGCAACACCCAATAGTAAGACTGTGAAACAATATCTCTACACTTTATTAAAAAAAAATAAGACTGCAATTCACAACTCTATTCACAAGCAAGATCTCATTCACCTGTCAGGGTAACAGAAAAACTTCTGCAGTTGCATAAGATTGATAAAGATACATGAGAAAGAACTATACTCTAAACAATCATACAAAGGAACAAAAACACAAACAAACTTTCAGCAGCAAAACAATAAATTGATAGTGGTGGAGAAGCACTATCATGTAAAGCACAGAGCTAAAAAAATTGGAAATATGTTATTCTTTACAAAATTAATATCCAGTTATAAGAAAGATTTACACACAAAAATAAAACAGAAGAATGTTTAGTAAACACATATTAACCTTTCTGTTGGAAATCTTTTTAACAAAATGACTCTAAAACTTCAAAAAATAGCATCGGAGTATTAGAGCACATAAAAATACAAATGTTTTGCATAATAAACATCCATAAATGAAAGTCAAAAGACAAAAATAGATTGGGACTATTCTTGCAAAACCACACATGTAAAGTTTTTAAAAGTATCTTTCAAAAAAGGTTTCCAACAGATTAACAAGAAAACAAGTCAATAGCAAGATAGAAAATAACACAAATTGGAGATTCACAGATGGGGAACTCAAAATTATAATAAAAATAGAAGATGATTCTCAACGTTTCTAGAAGTCAGTGGACATAATAAGTTAAATTAGTAGAAAACACTGCCTTTCCCAGTAACGCAGGCAACATTTTTTAAAAGAAAGAAAAAAGGTAATAGTGTTATGGATATGCAGGAAAAAAAAGGTCACTATCACATATTATTAGTGGGCTATTTTGGAAACTAGTCTGGAAATACAATTTCAAAGCATATGTAAATATATACATATATACATTTATATTTATGTCTTTATATTTGAAAAGAGAAAAGTAGCCCCTTTTTTTCAGGAACTGGCCTGAAACCCACATCAGGCCTTGGTATTCTCCTGGTGAACATAAACAATTTCATAGAACATTAACATCAGATAAAGTCAAACTCAGACTATGACGGATCAAGACAAAAACAAGGCCACTGCATAAAAATGTTTGAACAGAAACAAAACAAGAACTTTTGTCAAACCTCCACAATGGCTGAATGTCCCTCCATCCTGGCTAATAAGGGTAACTGCTGGTTCCAAGTGCAGATTTAGCCTTGGTCTAATCTTCCTTCCTTCTACAAAAAGATTTATTAGAATACCTAATCACAGAATTACTCTGCTTCCTGACAACATCCAATCAGAGCAAACCCTCCCCCAAATCACTTAGTGTGAGCTCAAATTCCAATACTGTCTTACATACAAATTTCCCCATAATGTGTCTTCTCCCTTGTTGCAAAGCATAATTTGCCCAACTTGTCCATTTACAGGTGTAAACTACATGTTTGTTCCTGTTGTTCTTTGGAAGAGAACATTGATATATGCCCATATGTGTGTGTGTGTATATATATATGTGTATGTGTGTGTGTGTGTGTGTATAAGTGTGTGTGTGGTACACATACCTATGCATATATATACTCATATATATGTAAAAGTTAATTAAAACAGGCAGAATTTGATGGGACACACAATATCCCTCTATTCTCCCATCACTATCTTCAACATGTTGTAATGGAGCTCCTTTCCTTACCTCTTAATATTTTGGAAAGATGTTATAGGTTTTATTTATAAGAAGACTGCAACTTTCTTTCAGATAGTAAGTATTTGTCAATTTTTAAAAATTTTAAATAAAGTACTTGTAAGTTAACAGAAAAATCATGTAGAAAATACAGAGTTCCCATATACCCCCCCATACACACACATGCACTTTGCCCTATTACTAACAGTTGTATTAGTGTGGTACAATTGTTTTAACTGATTAAATACTATTGTTATAATTTTAATATTAACTATAGTCAATACTTTACATTAGGATTGACTCTTGGCAATGTACAGTTCTGTTTTTTATTTAATTTTTATTCTGATAACAGATATACAACTTAAAATGTCTCATTTTAACCATTTTCAAGTATGCAATTCAGGGCTGTTAATTCACATTGTCATGCTACTGTCAACGGCATCCATTACAAAAACTTTTCCACACTCCAAAGAGAAACTCTGTACCAACTACGCATTAACTTTCTGAAGAATCGTCAAACGTTTTCCAAAGCAACTACATCATTTACGTCTCTACCAACAAAGTAGGAGGGTTCCTACTTCTCCACATCTTTGTTAACACTAGTTATTTTCCATTTTTTAAATACTATCCATTCTATTGGGTATGAAATGGTATCCAACTGTGGTTTTGATTTGTATTTCCCTAAGGCCTATGGGTTGAACATTTTTTAATGTACTTACTGGGAATTTATGTATTTTCTTGGAAGAAATGTACATTAAAGTCTTCTGCACATTTTTATTGGGATTATTGTTTTTGTATTGTGGAGTTGTAGAGGTTCTTTATATGTTCTAGATATGAAACCATCATCAATATATTGTTTCTAACTATTTCTCCCATTCTGTAGGTTGTCTTTTTACTTTCTTGATAATGTCCTTCAATGCACAAAAGTTTTTAATTGTGATGAAGTGTCTTTATCTATTTTTTGTTGTTGTTGTGCATTCTTTTGGTGTAAAGTCTAAGAAACTATTGCCTAATACAAGTTCCTGAAATGTGTACCCGTGTTTTCTTCCAGGAGATTATAGTTTTAGTTCTTATATGTAGGTCTTTGATCCATTTTCAGTTAATTTTTATATATATAGTGAGTTAAGAGTCCACTTTATTCTTTGGCAAGTGGCTTTCCAGTTTTCCCAGCACCATATGTTGAAGAGACTATTCTTTCCTCACTGCACAGACTTGGTAGCCTTGTATAAAAGATATCGGTAGAATTTAAAGTGTTCTTCTCCAACAAATGTTAGAGCTTTTCCCAGCTGAGCTCTGAACATTTTTCTGAGACCTGCAGTGAGGAAAGGAGTCAGAGCATATTTATTTTTCTTCCCTCACTTCCTCCTCTTTCTGATGCTCTCTTCACCCAGGGAAGATGGAGGAAAGGAATTGTATTAGTCAGCCAAAGGGGTGCTAATGTGAAATACCAAAAATGGGTTGGTCTTTACAAAGGGTATTTATTTGGGATAGAAGTCCACAGATACCAGGCCATAAAGCGTTATGTTTCTTCTCTCACCACAGTCCATTGCCACGTGTTAGAGCAAGACAGCTGCCAGCGTTTGCCAGGGTTCAGGCTTCTTGGGTTCCTCTTTACCCAGGGCTGCGTTTCTTTCCAGGCTTAGCTCCTGTTTCCTCCACAAGGTCAGCTGTAGACGATCAGGCGAACGGCTTGCTTCTCTTCTCCTGGGCCTTCTTTCCAACATCAAAAGTACTTTTGAATACTTTTGAATACCTGGCAGGAGGTGTTCAAATGTTGGCGTTCTATAGAGTATATCTTTGGGTCCTTCTGATGATATGTGGTATTTGTACACAAAAGAATTTGGGTGACGCCTTGATTGACTTCAGATCTTTGCCTAGATTTGCATGCTGCTGTCTTTTACTAGTAAGATGCGTCACCCTGGAAGGCTACTTTCCAAATGATTCAGATTCACTGGGCCCTTTAGAGCCCATGTGTTCCCTTAGGAATCTTACACATTCATGAAACAGTGGAGGGTAGTGGTTTTGGCTGCAACGTTTTTACCGTTCTCTCTTACTATCCAGAATGTTCCAATTAGCCTCCTGCTTTCAAAATTCCCAAGGTGAATTATAGGCATGATTTTTGATGTTGGCATGTTCTCCCAAACTCACGGAAACTGATTTCAAGTTTCCCCCAAATCATTACCACCACAGTTCATGTCACTAAACACATCAGGATGGGCATATATGGTTCTGCCAACCAGCAAGAATCTAGGCCTCAGAAATTCCAATCTTCCCTTCATGTGGGCACTGCTAAACTTAATGGTTCCTCTCATTTGGCTTTGATGGGAGGAGCAACTCCATGGAAGAAGGAAGGGAAGGCCAAGCAATCCCCACACCCACCAGGAATCCTTTCTGATACACTCAAAATTTTAACTTTCTCTTATATAGACTATATATAAGACATATATATAAAACATCACATACACTGGGGTTTTGTTAACTTGTGATAAGCCTTGAAAGGGGTGTATGGAATTTCCTGGATGATCTCACAATCGTGTGAGTGAGCTTATCACCTCTGCTTTTGTAGCTTTGGAGCCTAAGTCAAAAATCAAACCCAAAAGACAATTCTCATTCAACATCTAGTTATATGCACATATATTTTAACCAGATGATTGCTTAAAAATAAAAGCACCAGTGTTAAAAATGCTATATATAAATGCTAAGTATGCAAGGATATGGTAAAAAAAAAAAAGACACAAACTAGAAATAACCTGGGTTCCCAAAATATGACCATAATTGACTAAATCGTGATTTGGCAGAACAAAATATTATGTAGCTATTAAAATGATTTAGATCAATATCTACAGATTTGAAGGAAATTTTACAGTGTATTTGAAATGACAAAAGCAAAATGTAGAGAGATGTTTGGAATGTGATCCCACTTTTTAAAATGAACTGAAAATGACAAAAAAGAAAGCCCTCTTCATATTTGTATATAATTATATTAACATGGAAATGGGAGTGGAGACACACACAGCAGGTTTTTAAACTATTTTGCTATGGGAAAGGTTCGAAGTTTGGAGAAGAATAAAATATACTTTTTAAAAAGAGAAATAATCAGTAAAATATGTATGGTATGTGTTAACAGAAAATATATAATTTAAGCTTCCATCGACGGCCACGCTAAAAATCTTCAGACATAAAATATGTAAAAGACAGGGACTCAAAAGCAAAAAGGATAAAATAAAACATTAAATTGATTTTTATTTGGGATTGTGATCAATTTTACTTGGGGTTTTCTTAATTTTAGTATAGCTTTTCAGTAAAGTAAGTGGAGGGAAAAGTGCCTGGGTTTTTTTTTTATTTTTTTTTGTATAAGTACCTGTTTTCCAGGGATTTTTTTTCTGCTGCAATTCTCCATAAAAATCTTTTGTTAGTACTTCAAATTCAAGGGCTCTGTTCCTCATCTAAGCTATTACAGCAATTATATCCTGCATAGTTAATGTAGCAATTAAAACAATTTATCATCTATAGCCTCATGAACTTCCTATTCTTCTTGACCTATACACACTTTTAATTCTTATCAAAATTTGAATATTTGTCATATTAACCAATTAGATTTTTAATTCCTTGTCATTAGAGAAGCTATCTAATAAATCTTGGAATTTTTCATAACATCCACTACATTGCTTTGCATGTTCAAATGCCCTTGATAAAAGTTGTGAAATTAATTCAAGAGTAGGATTTCCGGACTTAAAGAGGGCAATCGATTTAACTTGCCACCCAGTTCTCTCACTCCACAAATATTTATTGAATGTCTACTCTTTTGGGCACATGGGATGCTGGCTAAAGAAACTGTTACATGTCACTGACAATAAATAAAAAACAAAATAGAATAATAGATACTGATGTGAGCAATGAAGAAAAATAAGGAAGAATAAGAAACGAGAAGGGGTAGAGAAATGATTTGGCATTTTAATAGGGGTGAATAAAGTTCACTTTGAGGAGGTGCCACTTAAGCAGAGATCTGAATGTCATTAGGGAGGAATTCACGTGGATATCTGAGTAATGTTGTCTGTGTTCTGGGAAAGCAGGGACGTCAGGGAGGCTAGAGCATATGAGCATGAAGAAGGGTGGTAAGAGAAGAGGTCAGGTGGGTAGTGAAGAGTCAGATCATGCAGATGATTCTATAACAATTTTATTATAAATATGTTAGGAAGTCATTCGAATGTTCTGAGTGGAGAAGTGACATGATCACATACATATTTAAAAGTCATCTTTCTGGTTGCAGTTGATAATATAGGCTGTGGGGATACAAGAGTAGAAACAGAGAGTAGCGTTAAAAGCTGTTACAGCAACCCAGGCAAGAGGCGGTGGAGGCATGAACTATCAAAGGAAATGATGTGCGAGTGATTGGAGAGGAGTCAAAAATCACTTCAGATTTTAGGCTGGAAAAGCTGGCTGATTGACGGCACTGTTTACTAAATTGTGGAACACTGTGAGAGGATTCCGTTTGGCAGACAGCATTCTGTTCAGAATATGTTATGTTTAAGATGAAAACTAAACAATGGTATTAGGTAGGTTAACTAAACTAATTAGAAACCTAAAATAGCAGTGGTGTAACCCCACTCACATTTATTTCTTGCTCGAGACACAGTCTATTCTAGTTTGGGCATGTGAAAGGGGAAAGGAGGTCGTTTAGAAACCCAGACTCTTTCTCTTTCCCTTTTCCTTCCTGAACATTCAGTTCCAAAGACACTAGCTGGTTTGAACAAGGTCAGCGTTCCAGAGGGAGGGGGGCTGTGGTGGCCCAGAGCACCTTGTCAGAGTCCAGGAGGAAAGGGTGTCTGTCTTCTCAGAGAAGCAATACAGGACAGAGTTTCAGACCCTGGTGGCGAAGGAGGGTGTCCTCAGAGGCGGATGCCTTTGTGGGGCATGGGAGCCTGCGAGGGTTGAACCGTGTCCCCTACAAAGGTACGTCAAAGGCCTAACCCCAGGCCTGTGGGACCTTTCAAGACGCTATTATTAGTTAAGATGTGAACTCATTTGGGAATAGGATCTTCAATTATCCTAATTAGATGAGGCCAAATTCAATCAGGATGGGCCTTATTCCAGATGACTAAAGACCTTATAAGGAGAGGAAATGGAGACAGAGACACAGACCTGGAGTAGGTTATGGAAGCACGAGTGGGAGAAAGAAGGCTTCCAGATGAGGGGACAGGAGTAGTGGGCTGGTAGGGATGGTGGGAGCACAGTCGGAGTGGGCAAGAGTCTACAAGACTGAGTGTTGGGTCAGAAATGGGATAAGGAGGACATATTCTCAAGAGAGGAGAAAGTATTGAGATGGGAGTTTTGTTACTATGGTGGGCTCACATTTAGGGTAGCCCCCATGATCTCTACCTGCTGTGATTCATGCCCTTCTCTGATTCCCTCACCTCAATGTGGGTGCAATCTGTGAC
>JAQZBX010023151.1:0-31050 GCA_029593785.1 Cabassous unicinctus | reverse complement strand
TTCTAAAATTTTGATATAGCTCCAAAATGGACTTGAGTGCCTCGAATCACAGCATTTCTTATCACTAGGGCTTTCTGAGAAGAAGTTGGATTAGTATCTGTCAGAGCAAATGTACAAGACCTTCCTGCTCTGAATCAGAACTTGGAAGGTGGCTTATGTCACAGCACATGGGCCACCGCTGTCTGACACTCGGCTGTGTCAGTAGAGCAAGAACAGATTTCCCTCCGGGGGAAGAATCACATTAATCAGGCCCACGTGTCTGACTGCCGGCTAATCATTTGTAATGAAAAGTACAGGAAGAGAACTTAGACGTAGTAACGCCTGGCACCAGCTGTCATCGAACAGTTAGGCACCGTCCTCGATGTGTGCCCTCTCTTCAGGCACCGGCTGCAATTTCAGGGCTTCCCAGGGCCACGCGCTGTCCTCACCAACTTGCTACAAATCCGGAGGCTCCCAGCACCCCCTGTGCCATAACTTGCTAGAACAACTCACGGTACTTGGGAAAGCGCTCTACTTACGATTACAGTTATATTATAGCAAAAAAGGATATGAGTAAGAAAGAGCGAAAAGAGCTGTGTGGGGTGAGGTTTGGGAGGGTTTCAAATGCTAAGCTTCCGTGACTTCTCCCTGCGGAGTCAGAACGTGTCACCTTCCCAGCACATGGGTATGGATTAGTAATCACGGAAGGTCCCCCAAACTTCAGTGTCCAGAGATTTTACTGGGGTTCCATTAGGTAGGCGTGACTGATGGAATCAGTGCCCATGTGGTTGAACCCATCTCCAGCCCCCTCTTCTCCCCTGGTGTCTCGAAGCCCCAACCTCCATGTCACATGGGTGGTCTTTCCAGCAAGACCAGCTCCACCCCATGGCTACTGAAGGTGCCACCCCCAGCTGAGTCTCCTTGGCCTAAACGGTCAGGTGTGGTCTGGGGCTCACCAGGAATAGCAAAGACTGGGACTGTCCAGCGGTTTAGAGGGTTCTCCTAGGAGCCCAGGACAGAGCCAGACGAACCCTTACTACACAGTAAGAACCACAATGGGAAGCCAGGGACCAACCAGAACCTTGCTTGGGACACTTCTCTCTCAGGATCTGGCAGGCTAAGTAGACAAATAACAGGAAGAAAAACGTTTCAGATGAATGGAGGGCCCAGTGAGGTGGCCAGCAGTAAAATAAGCTCAGAATGGTCTTTAGCTCCCTTCTACATTGGCTATAACCAACCAAGACACAAAGTGGAGAAAAAAGAGCCCACTGTATGAAGCTCACAAAACTCTTCTGCCACGTGAAAGAAGACTTTACCATACCATGTCTCCGGTTCAAAAAACTTAATTGTATAAATTGTCAATTCTCACTTACTTTATAAATAATATAATTCCTGACAAAATCCAAAGAGGATAATTTTTAAAACTCAATAAATTGAATCAAAATTCTTCTGAATGATAAACATTCAGGAAAGGGCAAGAAACGTTTTAAAAAGCATTGGGGGAGGGGACCTTGGGGGAGGGGATCTTGCCCTACAATGTTAAAATACATGATAAATTACTTTGATTAAAGTATTAGTCTCAGCCTGGGAATAGATAACTGGATTTATGGAACAGAATAGCAAGCACTGGGAGGCAGGAGTGGCTCAGTCGATAGAGCCCCCGTTTACCATATGGGAGGCCCCGGGTTCGCTTCCCGGGGCCTCCTTGTGAGGGCAGGCCGGCTCGCGCAGCCTAGTGGGCTGATGCAGCAGGACCTCATGGCAGGAAGCGGGTGTGGCTCAACCGATAGAGGCCCCGTTTACCACGTGTGAGGCCCCGGGTTCGCTTCCTGGGGCCTCCTTGTGAGGGCAGGCTGGCCCGCGCGGCGTGAGGGGCTGATGCAGCGGGACCTCACAGCAAGGGGAAGATAAGCAGACACGGAGAAGACACACAGCGAATGGACACAGCAGCACAAGCAGCAAGGCGGAGATAAATAAATAAATAAATATATCTTTAAAAAAAAAGAATAGCAAGCACCAAAATGGACTTACGTGCACGTAATAGCTTATTCAATAATTAGAACATTTCAAATCAGTGGAGAAAGTTCTTAAATGATACTGGGACACCTGGCCAATCATCTGAAAAGAAGTTTGATTTTACCCTCATGTTACAATGAAAACATAATAGTAATGGAAGAAAATATAGATGAATATCTACTGAAATATATCCTTGAGGTGGGAAAGAATTTTCTGAGCACGAGACCAAAGACATAAATGTAGACCACACTGACTGTGTACAATCTTACTGCTGCTCTATGGCAGAGGCTCTGAATTTGCTCTCTTAGTCCCATCTCCCTTTGCAGCTGGGAGTAGCCATGTGACCAGTTCCGGCCAGTGAGACATAAGCAGGGCTCTTCTGGCATTGTCTCGTCCCCTTCCCTTCTTCTCTCTGCCTGGAACACAGGCCCGATGACTAGTGCTACAGCAGCCATTCAGCGACCATGAGGTGACAGGCAGGCGAAGGCCAAGAGATGGCAGAGACGTTAGCTCTCGCATTGTCATTAATCTGAACCAGTTACAAGAGCTATTTCCCTGTGAGGTGTTTCATAAGTCTTCTTTGTTTAAGCTACTGGGATTGGGTTTTCTGTTAAGGTCAAATGCACTCCCAGCTTTAAGGCAAAACATCATATTGCATTAAAAGGTCATCTACATCTAAAAGGTCATGACAAGCTGGGAAAAATATTTACAATACATATCATAAAACTTAATATCCCTATTAATAAAAAGAACTCTATAAATAAGAGATAGATATACCAATAGAAAAACAGGTAAAGAATAAGAATAGGAGGATAAGAAAAAGAAGAAATTCAAATGTCTAATAAATGATGAAAAAAATTTCAGTTCCATTAGTCATCAGAAAAATTCAACTAAATAGCCTAATAATTTATTACCTATCAAATTGGCAAACATTGGAAAAATTATAATACTATTTTCTGGAAAGCAATTTGGCAAAATATATCAAAAGCTTTGGAAATGCCCATTCCTTTGGAAATCTGTGCAGAGAAGTGGTTATTGATGTGCAAAGATTTGTTACAAGATGTCTCCTGCAGTACAGTTGGTAATTGCAAAATGATGGAAATGGCAGAAATGTGCAACAGAAGAGATTTGGTTAAAAAAATTATGATTCCCAATATACAAAAAATGCTTGTTAACCTGCTGTGGTGAAGGTACATACAGATGTTCATGATGCATTATTAAGTGACGAGCAAGTGGAAGAACCCTCAGTAAGGATGAAACATTTCCATGTTTGCTAACGTGTATTTGCGTATTAATGTGCATGAAAAAAATTCATGGAAGAAAATCCATCAAGGCATTAACTTCATCCCTGAGCTTGAATATATATTTTCTTTTAAAAAAAAAAATTTATTGAAGTATATCATTCATACATGAACATACATAAACTATAAGTGTTCAGTAAACATCATGATCCTACAAAACGAACATGCACCACATCATACAGGGCTCCCACACATCACCCCCCACAAATACTCTGCATTGTTGTGAAACATTTGTTAACAAATTATGAAAGAGCATCGTCAAAGTATTACTGCTAACGATAGTCCTTATCTGACTCCCCTATACTTTTTTCCTAAGGTTTTATTTATTTACTTTTATCCATTTTCACACACACACACACACACACACACATACCCACACACACCATTTTTGCTGTTTTTTGTGTCCATTCGCTGGGCAATTCTCTGTGTCTGTTTCCTGCCCTCTCTTCCTGTCTTCACTGGGCTTCAATCCTCGGAACCTCCGATGTGGGAGAAGCGTCCTACTGCCTGTTCCACCTTAGTTCCTGGTTTTTCGGCGCATCTCGTCTTGGCTCTCCCTTGTGTCACTCTCCTGTTACGTCGTCATCTTGCTGCATAGCTCACGGGGCCTGACAGCACACCCATGCACAGGGCTCAGGAGGGCTCACCTGCTTGCGGGGCCTGGCGGCGCACCCGTGCACAGGGTCTGGTGGCCTGCATGCCTTCTGCATTTTTCTTTTTTTAAAATTTTTACTGGGAGGTCCCGGGGATCAAACCCAGGTCCCTCCATTTGGGAGACAGACGCCCAACCATTTGAGCCACATCCGTCCCCCTGCTATATCTCTTAAGGTTGACCAGGGATACCTAGAGTTACAGTCATTTCCCATACAGGATGGTCATATAATAAATCAGGCTTTAGAATGCTATCACCAGCATTCTAAAAACCAGACCTAGGGAGAAAAACTAGGTCTGGGGACACATGCATGGTTTCTAATATAGGAAATGTTTAGCCTACCCTGATTATCACAAAATCAGGACTGCGAGAATATTCTCAATGAATATATATTTTCTTATGATTTCTCTAATATACATATATGTATTGCTTTTTTATTTTATTTTTTTGAGGTACCGGGGGCCAGAGATTGAACCTGGGACCTCGTATGTAAAAAGCCGGCCCTCACTGAGCCACACCAGCTTCCCTGCTTTGCTTGTTGTTTGTTTTTGTTTTATCAGGAGACACCGAGAACCAAACCCAGGACCTCCCATGTGGGAGTCGGGCGCTCAACTGCTTGAGCCACATCCAGTCCCACATGTATTGCTTTTGATATAAGAAAATTTTTACAATTAATATATTTCTTGGTAAGTGCAGAATTGAAATAAGGGGAATTAGAAAAATTGATTATTTAATAGCATCACACTGACATAAGCTGAGATATTGGTCTCATGATAAGGATCTCTGAACATTCCAAGTCAGTTATTCACACTCGTACCTCTGCAAGGTAATTCAGTGGGTACCGTCCACCTACCACAGGGATGCTCCTTTTGCTGGCCCCTTCTGACCAACACTTTTTTCTTTTTTTACATTAGAGAAGTTGCAGGTTTACAGAAAAATCATGCAGAAAATAGAGTTACCATATAACCCCCTCAACACAGGTTTCCCTAATATTAACACTTTGCATTAGTGTGGTATCTTTGTTACAATTACTAAACCAATATTATCATAATTATACTATTAACTATAGCCTGTAGTTTACATTAGGGTTCATGCTTGTGTAGCACAGTTATATGTTGTTTTTTTAAACTTTATTATAGTAACATATATACAACCTAAAATGTCCCCCTTTTAATCACATTCTAATATATAATTCAGTGGAGTTAATTACATTACAATGATATACTACCACCACTGCCATTACCAAAACTTTTCCATCATCTCAAATATAAAAATCTGTATCAATTAACCATTAAATTCTCCATTCGCTACCTCCACTCCCAGTCCCTGGTATCCTGTGTTCTAGTTTCTGACTCTATGAATTTGATTATTCTAATTATTTAATATCAGCGCGATCATACAATATTTGTCCTTTTGTGTCTAGCTTAGTTCATTCAATATGCTGTCGTCAAGGTTCATCTATGTTGTTGCTTGTATCAGAACTTCATATCCTTTTATGGCTGAATAATATTCCACTCATGCATAGATGACATTTTGCTGATCCATTCAATTGTTGATGGATATTTGGCTGCTTCCATCTTTTCGCAACTGTGAATAATGCTATAAACATCGGTGTGCAAGTATCTGTTCATATCTGTGCTTTCAGTTCTTTGGTGTATATACCCAGAAGTGGGATGGCTAGGACATATGGTAATTCTACACTTAACTTTATAAGGAACTGCCAAACTGTTTTCCACAGCAGCTGTATCGTTTTACTCTCCCACCAACAATAAACGATTGCTAGATAGTGTATTAGTCAGCCAAAGGGGCGCTGATGCAAAATACCAGAAACCTGTTGGCTTTTATAAAGGGTATTTATTTGGGGTAGAAGCTTGCAGTCACAAGGCCATAAAGCATAAGTTACTTCCCTCACCAAAGTCTGTTGCCACATATTGGGGCAAGATGGCTGCCAACATCTGCCAAGGGTTCAGGCTTCCTGAGTTCCTCTCTTCCTGGGGCTCTGTTTCTCTCTGGGTTCAGCTGCTGTGTTCTGTCCACAAGGCCAACTGTAGACTATCAGGGGAACAGCTTTGTCTCTCTCCCGGGGGCTTCTGCCATGTCTAAGGAGCTGTCTCTATTCCTCTGTGTTCTTCTCCTTTGTGGTCACTTCCCAGACTCCAGCTCAAAACTCAGCATCAAAACTCCAACTCTCTCCTCTGCTCTGTGGTGTATTTTTATCTGTGAGGCCATGCCCACCAAGGGGGCAGGGACTCAACGTCTTACTGATGTGGCCCAATCAAAGCCCTAATCATAATTTAATCACGCCCAGGTACAAACCAGTTTACAGACATAATCCAATATGTATTTTTGGAATTCATAAACAATGCCAAACTGCCACAGATAGCAAGTTATTATCTAACACTTATTTTCCATTTTTTAATAGTAGCCATTCAAGTGGGTGTGAAATATCTCAGTGTGGTGTTGATTTGCATTTCCTTTCTGGCTAATGATGTTGAATATCTTTTCTTGTGCTTTTTGGTCATTTATATATGTTCTTTGGAGAAATGTCTATTCAAGTCTTTTGCCCATTTTAAAAAATTCAGTTGCTTGTCTTTGTTGTTGAGTTGCAGGATTTCTTTATATATTCTGGATATTAAGCCCTTATCAGATATTTGATTTCCAAATGTCTCCTCCCATTCTGTAGGTTGTCTTTTCTCCATGTCTCTCCTTGAGCTTCTACCATGATGTTTTGGTTACTGTAGTTTTAAGTTTTAAAATTGAGAAGCTGAGTCCTCCAACTTTGTTCTTTTTCAAGAAGGTTTTGACTATTGGGAGCCCCTTAACCTTCCATACACATTTGATGACTGGCTTTTCCATTTCTGCAAAGAAGACTGTTGGAATTTTTATTGGGATTGTGTAGAATCTATTAATCAATTTGGGTAGATTTGTCATCTTAACAATGTTTAGTTGTTCTGTTCATGAACAGAACCACCTTCGATTTATTTAGAACTTCTTTGATTTCTTCCACCAAGGTTTTGCAGTTTTTGGTGTCCAAGTCCTGTACATCTTTGGTTAAATTTATTCCTAGATATTTGATTCTTTTAGTTGCTATTATAAATGGAATTTTTCTTGATTCCCTCTTCAGATTGTTCATTACTAGTGTAGAGAAACATTACTGGTTTTTGTATGTTAATCTTGTACTCTACCACTTTGCTGAATTTGTTTATTATCTCTAGCAGTTTCTCGTGGATCTTTTTTTAGGATTTTCTATATATAGGACCATGTCATCCACAAATACAGAAAGTTTTACTTTTACCTTTCCAATTTGGATTCCTTTTCCCTTTCTTGCCTGATTGCTCTGGCTAAATTTCCATTACAATGTTGAATAGCAGTAATAACAGTGGGCATCCTTGTCTTGTGCCAGACCTTAGAGGAGAAGCTTTCAGTCTTTCACCATTGAGCCTGATGTTATGTAAATGTTTTTCACATATGCCCTTTATTGTATTAAGGAAGTCTCCTTTTATTCAGTTTTCTGAGTGTTTTTATCAAGAAGACATGCTGGATTTTGTCAAATGTCTTTTCTGCATCAATTGAGATGATCATGTATGTTTTTCCTTCATTCTAGCCATGTGATGTATTAGGTTAACTGATTATTTCTTATTTTGAACCACGCCTGCATACCTGGGATAAGTCCCGCTTGATCATGGTGTATAATTATTTTAATGTGCTTTTGGATTCACTTTGCTAGTATTTTGCTGAGGAATTTTACATCTATATTCATAAGGGATATTGGTCTGTGATTTTCTTTTCTTGTGGTATCATTATATGGCTTTGGTATTAGTGTGATGTCAGTCTCATAGAACGAATTAGGAAGTGTTTCCTCCATTCAGTTTTTTGGAAGAGTTTGAGCAGGATTGGTGTCAATTCTTCTTGGAATCTTTGGGAAAATTCACCAATGAAGATCTAATCCAGAGCTTGGGAAGCGGATGTGGCTCAAGCGATTGGGCTCCCGTCTACCATATAGGAGGTCCAGGGTTCGATTCCCAGGGCCTCCAGGTGAAAAGTAAGCTAGCCCGTGTGGCGAGCTGGCCCAAGCGCAGAGTTGGCCTGTGTGGAGTGCTGGCCTGCACAGAGTGCTGGCCCACGCAGAGAGCTGGCCTGCACGGAGTGCTGGCCCACGCAGGAGTGCTGGCCCACATGGAGAGCTGCCCCATGCAGAGTACTGGCACAGCAAGATGACACATCAAAAAGAGACACAGAAGACAGACAATAAGAGATGCAGCAGACCATGGAGCTGAGGTGGCACAAAAGATTGAGCACCTCTCTCCACTCCAGAAGGTCCCAAGATCAGTTCCTGGTGCTGCCTAAAGAGAAGATAAGCAGACACAGAAGAACACAGAGAACAGACACCGAGCACAAAAACAACATGGGAGGGGGAAGTAAATAAATAAAATCTTTTTAAAAAATTTATTGACGTATATCACTCATACATAAACATAAACAATGTGTATAGTAAAAGTTGTGAACTTACAAAGCAAACATGCATAACATCATACAGAGGTCCTGAACATCAACCCACCACCAACACCTTGCATTCTTGTTAGACATTTCTTACAAATTATAAAAGAATATTGTCAAAATCTTACTGCTAACTTATTTACTAATAGTCCATATCATACATTTGGTATATTTTTCCCCCAACACATCCTATTATTTTTTAAAGTATATTTTTATTACAGAAGTTGTGAACTTACAAAACAATCATGCACGTGTGCAGAACTCCCATAAAACACCCCTCCATCAACACACCACACCATTGGAGTACATTTGTTACAGATTATGAGATATTATCAGACTATTACCAATAAACATGGTCCATAGCGTATATTTGGCACACTTTTTCCATACTCCCCCATTATCAACACAATACATCCTTGGCATAGATGCACGAATATTACATTATTGCTGTTAACCACAGTCCATAGATCACTCCAGTTGTATTTTTCCCATGCCTCTCCACATTCCCACCACCCTGCAATAGTGACGTACATCTGCTCTAGCTCACAAAGGACACTCTTGTATCAGTACCATCAACCACAATTCTCACCCACCTCTGGGTTTACTGTGTTACTCAGTCTCTAGATAATTTTCTAGCTTTCTTTCAATCCCTATACTACCCCTTCTAGCCACATTCCCATTTATAAACCAGCTGTTACTCACTATAATGTATTAAAATCAACTCTGTACATTTCCACACTTTCACAGTAAAGCTCATTAAAACGTTTACATACTTTAAACATCAGTAGTCCATCTCAGCTCCCATCATATCTCCTTTATTTATTTTTTTTAAAGATTTATTTATTTATTTATCCCCCCCTTGCTGCTTGTGTTTTACTGTGTCCATTTGCTGTGTGTTTCTTCCGTGTCTGCTTATCTCCCCCTTGCTGTGAGGTCTTGCTGCATCAGCCCACCGCGCCGCGCGGGCCGGCCAGCCTGCCCTCACAAGGAGGCCCCGGGAAGCGAACCCGGGGCCTCCCATATGGTAAACGGGAGCCCTATCCATTGAGCCACACCCGCTTCCCCGTATCTCCTTTAAGCATCCACCACCTACCACCAGGTCTTGAAGGCGTTTTTCTACATTTTCTTCTAGAAACTTTATGGTTCTTGCTTTTATATTTAGGTCTTTGATCCATTTTGAGTTAATTTTTGTATGTGAGATAAGGGTCCTCTTTCCTTCTTTTGGCTATGGATATCCAGTTCACCCAGCACCATTTGTTGAATGGACTGTTCTGCTCAAGCTGGGTGGACTTGACAGGCTTGTCAAAAATCACTCGATCATAGATGTGAGGGTCTGTTTCTGAACCATCAATTCAGTTCCATTGGTCTATGTGTCTGTTTTTATGCCAGTACCATGCTGTTTTTACCACTGTAGCTAGGTAATATGATTTAAAGTCTGAAGTGAGAGCCCTTCAACTTTGCTTTTCCTTTTTAAGATGTTTCTGGCTATTCGGGACCCCTTACTCTTCCAAATAAATTTGCTAATTGTGTTTTCCATTTATTTTAAAAATGCTGGGTGGAATTTTTATAGGGATTGCATTGAATCTGCATATCAATTGGTAGAACTGACATCTTAATGATATTTAGTCTTCCAATCCATGAACATGGAATGTTCTTCCAATTATTTAGGTCTTTTAAAATTTCTTTTAACAATGTATTGTAGTTTTCCGAATACAAGTGCTTTACATTCTTGGTTAAGTTTATTTCTAAATATTCTATTATTTTAGTAGTTATTGTAAATGGATTTTTTTCCTAACTTCCTCCTCAGATTGCACATTACTAGTGTCTTTTTTTTCCCCAGAAGATCACCTTTAATTAAGAATAGTAAACTAGCGATCTAAGTTAACAATACAATGGGTGATAGCCATTCTGAACATAGGAGAAGCATTGGATTCCTCTAGGTTCTTGGCTATGATGCATAAAAGAATTTATGAACACACCAGTTTACTTAGGCCAGTAAAAACAATTTATTTGGGAAATGGGGGAAAGAATAGAGCTTCCCCCCTAGAGCAATTAGTGTCTTTTAAAGTCTATTTCATCTGATATAAATATAGCTACTCGGGTGTTTTTTTTTGGTGTTTTTTTTTTGGGTTACTGCATGCATGGAATATCTTTTTCCAGCCTTTCACTTTCAATCTATTGTTATCCTTGGGTTCAAGGTGAGTCTCTTGCAGACAGCATATAGATGGCTCATATTTTCTTAACCATTCTGCCGGTCTGTGTCTTTTGATTGGGGATTTCAATCCATTAACATTCAATGTTATTACTGTAAAGGCAGGTCTTATCTCACCCATTTTGACCTTTGGGTTTTATCTGTCACCACTCTTTTATTTTCACCACTCTTTTGAGAATTTTAGTTACTTTTGCTGGTATAATCTTCATTTCTAGACTCTTTTCCAAGCCTCTCTCTCCTGTCTTTTCAGATTGTAGCACACCCTTTAGTATTTCCTGCAAGGCCATTCTCTTTGTTATAAACTCTCTCACTACCTGTTTATCTGTTTTCCTCTTGCAGTATCTTAAATATACCACACCATTGTCTTCTTGCCTCCATGGATTCTGATGATAAATCGGCACTTAATTTATTGGGTATCCCTTATATGTTATGCATTGCTTTTCTCTTGCTGCTCGCAGAATTCTGTCTTTGGCATTTAACATCCTGATTAGTATGTGTCTCAGAGATGGTCTATTCGGATTTATTCACATGGGAGTACATTGTGCTTCTTGGACATGGATATCCATGTACTTCAATAGGGTTGGGAAATTTTCTACCATTATTTCTTCAAATAATCCTTCTGCCCCTTCTCCCTTCTCTTCTCCATCTGGGATACCCACAAAACATATGTTTGCATGTCTCTTGCTGTCTTTTAGTTCACTGAGACCTTGTTTAATTTTTTCCATTCTTTTTCTCATCTGTTTTTTTTATAAGTTTGCTTTCAGATGTCATGTCTTCAAGCCCACCAATCCTTTCTTTTGCCTACTCATATCTGCTGTTATATGACTCCAGTGTATTTTTATTTAGTGAGCCTTTCATTCCTGTAAGATCTATTTTCCTACGTATGTTTTCAAATTCTTCTTTGTGCTCATCCAAAGTCTTCCTAATATCCTTAATCTCTTTAGCCATCTCATTGAATTTATTAAGGAGATTTGTTTGAATATGTGTGATTAGTTGTCTCAACTCCTTTATGTCATCTGGAGGCTTATCTTTTTCCTTTAACTAAGCCATATCTTCCTGTTTCTTGGTATGGATTGTAGTTTTTTATTGGTGTCTTGGCATCTGGCTTACTAGATGTATTTATTCTGGGTCCAGTTTCTCCTTTTAATTTCGGGCTTTCTTGCCCGTTCTCCCTTGCTGGCTGTGTAGTAGGAGCCAAGGATGTAGTTGGTGCTGTAAGCTGTGGAGGCCCAAGCCACCCTCATTGCCCCAGGGACCAATGAAGCTTTTTCCACCTTTCTCCTTTGCCAGGGGTAGGGATAGAGCCACAGCTGTGTGTAATAATCCAACTCGTGCAGGCCTAGCCTGTACTTACCAGGAGAGACTGATGAAGGCACACCCCTCCTCCCTTGCCTAGGGTGGGGATGGAGCTGCAGGTATGGGCAGCAATCTATGCCATGCAGGTCCAAAATGACTGCAGTTGCCCTGGTAGACTTCAACTATTCAGTCTATGCCAGTCAAATGTACTTGCAGTTACTCAGAAAAACTGGTGCAGGTCCTGCCAGCTTCCTCCCTGCCAGAGGTAGGGCTGAAGCCTAGGCTAGGGCTGCAATCTGATCTGGGTGGAAAGAAGCTGATCCCTACCATCACTGTGATTTTCAATCAGCCCAGCTTCCCCTCGTGCTGTGGGCAGAGTAAAAATGGCGGCTACCAGTCTCTTTCCAACTTGGACAGGTTCAAACTTTAGCTGTTCTTATATTTTAGCTGCTGAATTTACTAATCAGTAGCTGAAGTCGATGGCCAACTGTCCTTTCCTTCCGTTTTTGGGAAATGGAGTTCCAACTCCAGCTGCAGAATAGCTTCTGAGGCAGCTTGCACCGCCAAAGCAGTATGAGCACCGGCTTCCGCGGCATGGCCTGCATTTGCCCAGAAAGGCTGGTGCAGGTCCTCCCAGCTTCCTCCCTGCTGGAGGTGGAGCTGGGGTTTAGGCTAGAGTTGCAATCCCATCTGGATGGAAAGAAGCCAGTCTGTACCAGCGCTGTGATTTTCAGTTCGCCCACTTCTCCTCATGCTAGGGGCAGAGGTAAGATGGCAGCTACCGGCCTCTTTCTGACTTGGACAGGTTCAAACTTAAGCTGTTCTTAGGATTATACTTTAGCAGCCGAGTTTACTAATCAGTAGCTGAAGTTGGTGCCCAACTGTCTTTTCCTCCCGTTTTTGGGAAATGGAGCTTCCAATTTCAGCTGCGGAATAGGCTCCAGCTTCTGCGTGGAGGGCTCTACTCACGAATCTTACTCTTGAATCTTCTCTACAGATGGGCAGTCTCCTCCTTCCATTCTTTCAAGGATGTTTCAGGATGCTCTTCAGGTCTCCAGGAGCCCCCAAATAGATGCTTTAGATAGCTCTGGGTGATTACTACCAGCCCTGTAGCACAACGTGACTCTAGGAGCTCCTTACTCTGCTGCCGTTTTGCTGGTTGCTGCTGGGAGGTTTTTGCTTATGATTCATTCCCTTTACTTGTTACTGGTCTACTGAGAACTTCTACTTCTTCTTCAAAAAGTGTTGGCTGTTGGCTGTGTGTGTCTTTCTGGGATTTTATCCATTTTGTCTAGGTTATCTAATTTGTTGGCAGGTTGTTCATAGTGCCTTCTTACACTCCTTTTTATTTTTGGGGGTCTGGTAGTAACATCTCCTCTTTCATTTCTGATTTTCATTATTTGTATCCTCTCTTTTTTGTCACTCTAACTAAAGTTTAATTCATTTTATTTCTCATTTCAAAGATCAATAAAATGACTTATTGATCTTTGGTTTCAGTGATTCTATGGTTTGTTTGTTTTTTTCCACTCTCTATTTCATTTATCTCCACTCTAATCTTTATTTCCTTATGCTTTGGGTTTAGTTTGCGCTTCTTATTTTAGACCCTCCAGTTGTGAGGCTAGGTCTCTGATTTGATATATTTCTTTGTTTTTAATGGTGGCATTTAGAGCTATCAATTTCCCTCTCAGCATTGCCTTTACTGCACCCCATCAGTATTGGTATGTTGTGTTTTCACTTTCATTCACTTCTAGATATTTCCTAACATCCCTTGTGATTTCCTCTTTGACCCATTGGTGAAGAGTGGTTTTTAAATTTCCACATATCTGTTAATATTCCAGTTCTCCCTCTGCTATTGATTTCTAGTTTTATTCCATTATGGTCAGAGAAGATATATTGTAAGATTTCAATTTTTTTTTAATTTACTGAGACTTGTTTTGTGATATAAGGTATGGTCTGACTCAGAGAATGATCCATATGCACTAGCATAAAATATATATCCTGCTGCTGTTGGGTGAAGTGTTCTATTAATGTCTGTTAGGTCTAGTTGGTTTAGTGTTTCATTCAAGCCTTTCATTTACTTATTGCTCTTCTGTCTAGATGTTCTATCCCTTACTGAAAGTGGTGCATTGAAGTTTCCTACTATTGATATAGAACCATCTTCTTCTCACTTCAAATCTGTCAACATTTGCTTCAAATATTTGGGGGCTCTGCCATTAGATGCATATATAACTGTTATGTCTTCTTATTGAATTGACCCCTTTATCAATATATAGTGACCTTCTTTGTCCCTCATAACAGTTTTTTATTTTAAGTTTTACTTTATGTTAGTATAGCTACCCTGATTTCTATTACTATTTGCATGGCATTTTTTTTCCCCATGCTTTCACTTTCAACCTTGAGTCTTTGAATTTAAGGTGAGTTTCTTGTAAACAACATATAGTTGGGTCATGCTTTTTTATTCATTCTGCCAATCTCTGCCTTTTGATTAGAGGGTTTAAACTATTTACATGTAAAGTCCTACTGACAATGCAGGACTTTCTTCTGTCATTTTATTTGGTCATTGTAAGTCATATATTTTTTTTGTCCCTCCATTCTTCCATTAATGCCTATTTTTATATTATACTATTTTGAGTCCTTTCTCATTTCTTTATGTTTTTCATATATTTTCTTTGTGGTTATGATGAGGCTTAAATGTAACAACCTAAATCTATAACAATCATGTTTGATTTGATATTGTGAATTAAAATAAACTGAACCCCTACATTAGAATTGCCAGGAGTGACCACTTTTTTTGTGAAGTGACAAGGACTCTTGAAAAGAGTTAAAAGTGGGGGGCCTTCCAAAAAAACAGAACGTACCATATAAAAGTTGTAATATAAGTAACAATTGGAATTAAACTGATTTTGGTCCAGTAAAGATAAATATCAGAAATAGCCATATATGGTATAATAAAAAATCCATGATCATTTCCCACTTTGTGAGACACTCCTTTTTGGGACTTCCTTGTATTTAACATGTTGCTTTTCTCTTACAGCTTGTCCCTGGCACTCGACAGCTTGACTAGTATGTGTCTGAGCATGGTTCTCTTTGAGATTATCCTATTTGGGGTTCATTGAGCTTTGTGAATGTGCATAGTCATGTCTTTCATTACATTTGGCAAGTTTTCTGCCATTATTTCTTTGAATATTCCTTTTGCCCCTTACTTTCTTCTCCTTTGGGGACTCCCATAATATGTACATTGGTCTGCTTGATGGTATGTCATAGACTTCTTAGGCTCTGCTCATTTTTTTTCATTCTTTTTTCTTTCTACTCCTCAGCCTGAATCATTTCAATTGTCTTGTTTTCAAGTTCACTTGTTTTTTATTTTACCAATCTACTGTTGAAACCCTGTAGGTAATTTTTAATAATTTCAGTTATTATGGGCTTTAACTCCAATATTTGTTTGGCTTTTTCTTTAAAAGATTTATTTATTTCTCCCCACCCCCTTGTTGTTTGCACTTGCTGTGTCTGTTCATCTGCCTTGTTTCTTTAGGAGGCACCGGGAACCGAAACCAGGACCTCCAATATGGGAGGGAGGCGCCGTATCGCTTGAGCCACCTCCGGTCCTTGCTTTGTTGTGTCTCTCATTATGTTTTTCTTCGTGTCTCTTGTTGCGTCAGCTTGCCACACCTGCCCGTGGCACCAGCTCTCTGTCTTCTTTAGGAGGCACCAGGAACTAAACCACAGACCTCCCATGTTGCAGGTGGGAGCCCAATTGCTTGAGTCACATCCGCTTCCCTGTTTGGCTCCTTTTTAAAATTTCTGTCTCTTTACTGAGATGCTCATATTGTTCATTCATTGTTTTCTTGACATCCTTTAGCTCTCCGTGTTGTCCTTTATATCCTTGATAGTAAAGATCATTTTTTAAAAACGTCTTTGTCTGGTATGTCTAAGTGTGTTCATCTTTATTGATGGTTATTGGTGCTGGCTGGGGGTCCGGATGGGGCTAACATTTCCATCTTCTTTTGATATGGTTAAGGGGTAGGGAGGGAGAGCGGGAATGGGAGGGAGAGCCTGGCTATTTCCTGCTGTCGTGGGGCCTTGTGGGGGATGGTGCTACTCCCTCTCTGACTGTGTGTAGGAGCGGGGTTTTTGAGAATTTAGAGTTAAGGGCATGTAGCTGATTCTTCCCATGATTAGGATGTTGTCAACGTGCGTTTCGGTCAGGCTGTACACTGTTTTTCGGATGAAATTGGGGAAGATTCTGAAGAGACAAGGGCCAAAGATTAATAGATCAAAGGCTGTGATGATAAAGGGAACAAAAGGCATGAAAAGAGACATGATCCAAGGTGCCCAGCCTCCTGCAGAATTGGGATCTTTCAGGTTTTGATTTATCTTTTGGATTTCTTTAATAACTGTTGGGACTTGTCCTAAGCAGTTGATGTAGAAACAACACTCTTCTCCCAGAAAGGCACAAGTGCCATCTTGGGTGGCTGTTAATGGATCAAGTTCCCTCCTATTCTGTAGGACTACTTTGGCTAGAGACTGTTGCCTTGCGTCTAGCGCCCTTAAACCCGTGGTTTTATCTTCGGTGAGCTTGATGAGGCTTGCGGCTAGCTGGGAGTATTGATGTTGAGAGAGACCTAGTGAGGTGGCTCTTGCAGCAGTTCCAAGGCCAAAAGTGATCATTATAGGAATATGTATTATGTTAGATCCCAGGTTCAATGAGGCTCAGAGACACATCAAAGTTCAGGCGGAGAAGTTTATTGACTGATTTGGGCTGTCTGTTAAATAGCATAGGGACAGGGTATTAGTGAGTACAGTGGAAAATTACTGACTTTTACTCTGTGGGACAGGGGGTTTTGGAGAGGATGAGGTAGATGTGTCAGAATGTTTAAAAGAATGTTTGACAATCTTGAGGCCGGCTTTGAGGTCAGGCACGTCCCGTTTTTCAGTGTGGGGGTTCTGGCCATGTTATCGGGGCAGGGGAGACTTATTGGTGCCGGCTGGGGATTACAGGCAGGCCATTTGTCCAGATGGGGCTAAGACTCTGCACTATATTATTTGACTTCCTTTTATCAAGTAGGTGTGAGAATAATGAATGAGCAATATATTATCTTTATCAGATTTTAAAAAAATAACTGAGTGTTATATATTAAACAGGGAGAAATTGAGGCTCCAAAAAATGTTTTAAGATTATATAGTGTGGAGGGTATTACGCCTTCCCACAGAAATGAGCCTAGGTAAAGAGGGGAGTTCCTGGAGCAGCCCAGGTGATCAGATTACACCTGAAACACCTAATTATGTGTACTGGAGAAATAAGAGACCATAGATAACACTGTCCTTAAAAGGTGTTTTTCTTCCAGCGTTCTAACTTGGGATGCCTGGAACGTGGTCCTAATTTCAGGATCAGGAACACCCCATCTTTGTGATGCTCAGACTTCCAGGCCCTGGAAACACCATGGACCATCACCTGGGACAGAGTGCAGGGCAGGAGCCTGGGGGTGGTGAGGAGGGGGCTGCAATTCCCCCCACAGTGTGCCTGGTCCAAGGAGCTCTCACTTCCTTCTCTCCAGGGTGAGTTCTGGACAAGGATGCTCTAAATGCAAGTTGCTCACCTAAGGCTAAAGAGTACATATTGTTTTGCCTTAATTGCCTCTTCAGGCTTAGGTGTACGGGGAACATAAGCTTTCTTGCAGAAAGGAGGAAAAGTGCCCTTTATTTTTGGGAGTTAGAAAGAAGGTAAAGGTTTGTGAGCTGCAGCCTCTAGAGTAAAAGCAGAGATGGGTCCAGCAGGGTTTTTTTGTTTGTTTGTTTGTTTTTAAAGAGGTATAGGGGATTGAACCCAGGACTTCCTACGTGCAAAGCAGGCTCTCAACCACTGAGCTACAACAGCTCAGCTCGAAGAGGGTTTCCAATCACTATCTCAAAACAGAAATAGGCTGTAGAGAATAGTGTTCTGTAACTTTCCTAGATTGAAAGATTTACCTCCTTTCTGTTCCTTACGGTAAATAGGAATACAATCCTTAAAATAAAAAGTTTCTTTGCTTTTTGGGGAAGGTGACTGCAAGGAAGGGAAGGGCTGAGGAGGCTGCATTTCTCTCTCTAGGCAGCTTTGGGAGAAAAGAATTTCAAGTGTTCAAGTGGAAGGTATGAATTTTAAGCAGTGCAAACATTAAGAGTAGGACCTAGAGAAGTAGTTCTCCAAGTGGAACCAGCAACACCAGCCTCACCTAGCAACTTGCTAGGCATGCACATTTTCCCACCCACCCCTAGCCCTACTGAATCAGACACTTTGGGATGGGGCCCAGCAACCTGTATTTAACAGATCTTTCCAGGTGATTCTGATGCAGGCTCAAGCTTGAGGCCCACTGGCCTAATGGTTAAGGACTTGAACAGATGAACTTTCAAATCCTGGTCCTGCCTCTTAAAGCTGTGTGAGCTTGAGCAAGTTGCTGAGCCTCTCTGAGTTTACAGAGAGGATTAAATGAATGTCTGTAAAGCACTTAGAACAGTGCCAGATATCTAGAAAGCACTCAAAAAGATCCTATTGTCACCATTTTGCATGAGGGAAAGCAATCAGGACACGCCCTTAAGACCTTCAACAAATCAGCTCAGCATTTACCAGACTCTGACATCATGTTTCCAAGGAATCCAAACTTAAAATAAATTTTGCATGATTCCATCCACAAAGAAACTTGAAGACAGCAGTCATTTTCAACCCCGGCTGACCAACAGAATCGCCCACAGAGATGTTAAACTAAACTGTTTTCCAGGCCCTGTCCTGGCCTTCACAGTCACCTCTCCAGGGGTATACCCAGGCGACATGTGATTTTAATCTCCACAGACGACTTAATAAAACAGCCAGGATTGAGGCCACTGGGCTCGAGGGTGATAATAATGAGACTAACATTTATTATTTATTTGTGCCGGGCTCCATTCTGATTCTGCATATACACTGCTTCATTTAATGATCTCAAGCCTGTGAGGCAGGTCCTATCCGTTTCTTTAGCTTACAGAGAGGAAGCGGAGGTTTAGAGAGGCTAATTCAGGCAACCAAGTTCACAACGTGGAGAAGTGGTTTAAGACCTGAACCCAGGTTTGGGCTAGTAACTGCATTTAAGCAAACACTGGTGTGTTCGTTCACGCATTCATCCAACACGCATTTATTGTGCTGGGGAATATAAATTGAAATAAAGATCCCCGTCCCCACCCTCAAGACACTCCAGGCCTAGAGTGATGAGGAAGAACAAACGACGCCGTGCGTTTGGGGTGCAGACACTGAAAAGGCTTCCCGCGGCTCCAGCCTGTCCCCGAAGGCCACGTGGCCTGCCCTACCCGTGCAAACCGGCTTCCGGCGCCCTGGAGGCGCAGGCCCGTGCCCCTCGGCGACCCCAGGCCTAAGAGGGGTCCCCGCGCTGCCCCAGCCCCGCGTGGGAAAGTAAGCGCAGGCCCCAGCGGGAAGGGTCACACACCGGAAGTGCCCCCTACGATGAAGTGCCCGCGTTCAGGGCCGCGGAGGCCGGCGCTGCCAACCCTCGGCCGGAGCATCCGGCTGACCCCTCTGCGACCCCGCGCCGCCTCCCGGAGTCAGGGCCGAGCGTCGCTTCCAAGAAACCACTATGGTTACCTGGGGAGGCCGCTGGTCCTGGGGACGGCCGGCCTGGGAGGACGCTTCCGGCCGCGGAAGGAGAAGCCGTCTGGGCGGCGTCCCCGAGCCGGAACTCAGGTTGCACCGCGGAGAGCGGCGGAACCTTTCTGCCGCGCCCGCGCCTGCGCCCGCCCGGGTCCGCTCAGAGTCGGACGTCGTCGTCGCGGCTGGAACATGGAGCCGGCGGGCTCCTCGGCTGGAGAGCCATCGTCTCGGCTGGAGACTCCGGGACCCACCGACGACCGACTGTTCCTGGTTAAAGGTGCGGTGGGGGGCGGGCGTTGGCGCGGGCTCGCCACCCTCCCCTGCCCCGGGAGGCCTGGGCTCGTCCCTGAGGTTAGCCTGTGGGGCCCCCGCCGCGTGGGTTCTCCCCAGGGAAAGCGCAGATCCTTGAGCTGTACCCTCAGTCCCCATCCCCTCTGCTGTTTTCCTCGGACCCTCCTGCCTTTTCTGAGTTCCTCTGTCTACCCCGCCCCGCCTCCCCAAGCACACCTCACGCCTCTGACCCGGGGAAGAGGGGAGGGGACCCTGCGCCCATTCTCTGCAACTTGGGGACAGCATCTCAGGGTGACCCCTGGAACCCGAGGCGTGAGGTCACGCAGGTTTCACAGCCTGTCATTCATCTTTGGCAAGAACTGCTTAGCTATCGCTTCTAGGTTTCCAAAAGTGACTTTGAATGTAACTTAAATAGTATCTGAAACTTGTCTACATCTTTTTAACTTTGGTTTGTTTTTTAATCTCCCCTCCCATCCACTCCCCGCTCCCAACTCTTCGCAGGCGGAATTTTCCTTGGCACTGTTGCTGCAGCGGGAATGCTAGCTGGATTTGTTACAACATTATCATTGGCTAAAAAGAAAAGCCCAGAATGGTTCAATAAGGTTTGTGACATAAAATTCACTCACAGAGTTGTTATTGTTTACAATAAGTGATATCTGTTTTGCATAGAAGAAATAATGAAAATGTTGATAACCTTGCATATTGCTGTAAGAAGTAAACCTGCCTGTATATACTTCATAGATTCAAGAAGTGTACAAATTAAATCAGTAGTCTTTATTTTCAACTTAAAAGTAGTACTTAATTCTGTGTGTCCTTAAATTTTAACAAAATAACACTCTGAAAGCTCATCCAGAACATTTCTTGTTCACATCACTTTAAATCTAAATCTAAAATGAGTTATTATCACTTAAAAGATGCTCCAGTATTTTATGTATTACTGAGAAAAAAACAAACATGATGCCAATTAAGCTCTCCACTGATAGCAAGAGGCACCTGTACTTCAGAGATGTTAAAATGTTAAAGTACATCTTAAAACAGTATGTCGGCTCCTTCAACATGGTGACAGTGCCCACTTGTTTGTTGCTACAGCCCCAGTCCCTGACCAGTGCCCAGCACGTAGTGAATTTTGGTTGTTATGACTATAAATTTTGACAATTACCTAGTCAAGGAAGAACATCCTTACTCCATGAGCAAGACTGAGCCGTCACTCTTTTGTGCTCATGGGTATCTCTTTTCCCCAGTTAGAAATTTCCTTCGTGTTTACTTATAGTTACTTTTCCTTATGTGCCACCCTGTCTCTTCCCTCCCCACTCCATTTGGTTGGTTTATTTATTCATTACCTCAGTGCTTCAACAGTTCTTTACTAGGGAACTTTTTTGTGTCAGGTACTGTGCTAGGTAGAGACAAGAGAACAAAACATTTTTTTTCATCTGCCTCTCAGGAAGCTTAGGATCTGGCGTGGGAGATAGATATTGAGCAAATATCCATACAAAAAACTGTATGATTATAATTTGATACGTGCTGTGGAGGAAAAGTGTTATGTGGAATTATGAACCAGTTGACTTCCATTTCCACTATATTTATCTCTAATAATCTAATAATCATACTTAAGTCTTAGGAACACCATCATGACAAGAGATCACATTTTAACATGTGTTTGGATCCCCCTCTGAATACTCTTGAGGGTTTATATAGAACTACCTGAGTCACTGCTATGAACTTCTTGGGTCAATTTTTTCCTGTATTTTAGAATATTTTCAGAGCAGAAATACATCTTGTGGCAGAAAGCAGTAAAACCTGATTGATAGTGGTACTTAAACAGTGAAGTTTTTGGTTGATTTCAGAGCCTAAGCTATCATGTTAACCTGTGGGTCACCTATCTTTTTAAGAATCTCATGAAAATGAGGGAGTCTATCCCAGAAAAAACAAATCAACAACAAAAAAAATACCTATATTTACAATTTTGCATTCACACGTATTTTGTGGTCTACGAGAGTGGTTTTCAAAGTATAGTCCATAGATCCTGAGTATCCATGAGAACCTGTGGGAGTCCATAAGCTTAAAGCTGTGTTCATAATTCTGATACGTTTGCACCAGTGATACAAAAGCAGTTGCAGGTGAAGCTGCTGTTGCCTTGGCATGTCGAGGCAGTGGCACCAAACTTCCTAGCAGTTGTGTCCTTTATTGTCATGTACCTGTAGTGTTAAAAAAAAAAAAAAGCAATATTGCCTAAGAATATCCTTGCTAAGGCAGTAGAAATTCCTTTTATTAAATCTCAACCCTTGAACATACCTCTTTTTAATATTCTGTGTGAATAAATGGGAAGTATGCATAAAACACATCAGTTACATACCAAAGTAAGATATTTTTCTCAAGGAAAAGCAATTGTATGATTGAATTGTAAGCTGAACTAGCCACTTTCTTTTGACAAAATACCATTTTTACTTGAAAGAACAACTTAGAAACTATTGTTTTTCAGAAGTGGGTATGTGGCAGACATTTTCTGAAAAATGAACAAAATGACGCTGTCTCTTCAAATAAGCAACTGTCAGTATTTGTTGCCAATGATAAAATTCAGCCGTTCAAGTGAAAATTAGAATTTTGGAAAACTTGTATCTACCACAGTGAGCTTGACAGCTAGTCAATACTTAATGGCTTTTCTGATGAGATGGGTGGTGATGAATGTGGGTTTAAAAAGTATTGTTTAATCAAAGTGCCAACATTTGTAAGAGCCTTCTGACTTGGCAAACCAAGACTTTATGATTGTTCATGATGCATGGCTAAAAGATCCATCCACGGTTCAAAATAGACCGATTGATTTTAATGTGAAAGAGTGCAGAAAATTCGCTCTGATAATGATTTCAGAATCCACATCGCACCCAAGCTTTAAGAAGCTACCATGTGTCTAGTTTTGGTGTCCTGTCAAAGAAGGAAGGCTATTAAAATACTCTCCCTTTTACAACTGTGTGAGGCCAGATTTTATTCATATACCTGAGCCAAAACAACATGTTGTAACAGACTGCGTACAGAAGCAGGTGTGAAAATACAGCTGTTTCTATTAAGCCAGATATTTTTAAAAGATTAACAAAAATGTAAAATATTACCTCTCTATACTAGTTTTTTTTTGTTTCATTTTGGAAAACAAAATAAAAACTTTTATTTTCATTAAAATAGATTTGTTTATAATTAAATAAAATTTTGAAATTTCTTAGTTTTAATTTCTAATACATTAAATATTGATAAATAGAACCCATATAATTTAACTCTTTGGAATCTAAGTGTAAAGGAATCCTGAGACCAAAAAAGTTGAGAACCATTGTTCTTGAGAGTTAAATATGTAAGGTTCTCTTCCTCTCTGGGAATACACTTGAATTGAATCTTTACTGTTTATCCAGACTCTGTTTTAGGGGTACAGTGGTTGGTAGAACAACTCAGAGGTTCTGGCACACGTGGCTAATGGGTCTACGCTGAGCAAGCATCAGTTTAAGAGTACAGCCTGGGCAGAGGACTTCACAGTTGCTGCCTGGAGCTTTTTAAACGAGGGGCTTGAACCAGGACTTCATACGTGGGAAGCAGGCCCTCAACCACTGAGCGCCACCCCTCCTGGCGCTTTCCTCTTACATTAATAATAATAATAACATCTAATATTTGAGTGTCTGCCACGTGGTCGGAGCTTTTCTGAGGGCTTTGCTCATTTTACTCCGTCACAGCTCTCAGGTACTGTTATTGGACTGCTGTCCCCTTTACAGATTAGGAAACTGAGGCACGGGCAGATTAAATACCCAATTTGGCACTCTCTCCATCTTTGGTTACTTCTGGGGAATAAATGATACTCTTTTTAGCAACATTGCTGTTTAAATAGACTTGTCCACTGGTCTGGGAACCTAGGTATTAATGATAATACATTCAGATTGCAACCCAGAAGGGCTTTAAAATGATCAGCTTTTCTATGGGGGACTGCCTGCTCAGTTGTTCCTTCAAGAGGATGATAATCGTTACCTTAATGTCATTCCCATTGTCATGGCTGAGTGTCATGAGACGGAACTTGGAAGTTGAAAAGCAGTAGTAAGGTGCAATGAACATTAGTTTTTCTTTGTCATTCTCCGAGTAAACAGGAGGAAGCTGCAAGCCAAGATGACCAGAGAATCCACTCTGAAGTTTCTTTGGCTGATCTATTAAAAAAGTTCAAGATTTCTTTTAAACTGCTGCATTCATATTTGTATAACATCATCCTCATAAAATAATTGAGAATGTGGTGCTACGAGTGAAAATGTGCATGTTATATGTCTATTTGATTAAAATAATTGAAGAAAATACAGAATTGATGTATACACACAGTTTACCTATAAAAAACTAATTATCTTGCTTATCTTAATATTTTGGCATTGCAAAAATCTTTCAAATAACTTATTTCAAAGCACATTTATCTAGTGAGAGTTAAAAGGGGCAAGTCAGCATTCATCCTTCTGATATAGCTATACCTTCTAAGAAATTGACAAAGAAAATCTTTTTAAATATGTATTATATATGTTATAAAAATACAGCCAGCTATTTCTATGATGTAACGAAAAAAATCAAAATGTTATATCAAATAAAAATGCTCTCTAAGGGAAATAAGACTAGATTGAACATTCTTAATAATCAGTTTGTTTTATATCAAATACATCTCAGGTTGAAAATGAATAAAAGCTAAAAAGATGAACCTTATTCTTAGGTAAGCAGTTGACTTTCTGAGAAACTTTGAACAATTTGCTCATGATGGTTCCTATGCCTGAATAATAGACTAATTCTCATCACCTGATTTCTGAAAGGGTTCTCAAAAGATAAATGATAAAAGAGTAGGGGCTCCCATGCCTTCAGACACTAAAGGTACTGTAAATACTGAGTTTTCATTTAGAAAATAATTTTTCTTTTTTATTGTGGGGATACTAAATACTGCAGTGTGCTTTGTTAAACTCAATTTTTATATGCAGATGCCTTAATTTTAATTTAAATTAGAAAAATAATGTAGCAGTGAAAGAAGATTATGCTTTCATTATGTATATGTGACTAATATTTGTGACTCTATCTAAAGAGCTTTCACCTTTCAGAGAGATTGTGACTTGACTAAAGCCATGCAGCTGTTAAGTGGCAAATAGATTATTTTTACCTTGACCTTTCTTTCTTCCTTTCAGGGAAGTATGGCAACGGCTGCCTTACCAGAGAGCGGGTCTTCCCTTGCCTTGCGTGCACTGGGTTGGGGCTCGCTTTACGCATGGTGTGGAGTTGGAGTGATCAGCTTTGCAGTCTGGAAAGCTCTAGGAGTTCACAGTGTAAGTAACCGCAATCCTGTATTATGTGTCTGAACTGCTTATTCTACTTCCTGCAGCCTGAATCTGCCTCATTATCAAATTTGTACATAGTTTAGTCGCTGTCATGGGAAACTTGTGACAGAAGACTCTTAGATGATTTTTGTTGTTTTTCCAATTGTGTTTTTGACCAGAATACAATCTCTTCATCCATTTCAGGCACTCTACCAGACATTTTAGACATAGTAGATTATTTAGTCTTTACAATAACTGGCTGATATTAAGCCGATACTGATATCCCCTGTGTTATAAATGAGTGCTCAGAGAGGTTAAGCCACTTACCCAAGATCACACAGCCTGTAATTGGCAGAGCCAAGACTTGAACCCAGGTATGATGGTCTTCAAAACCTAGGTTTTTTCCAACTTTACTTCTCTTACAGAAGATGCAAAAGCAAGAAATAGATGCAGGGGCCAGGGTGAGGGGAAGAAGGTAATGGATTTGGTACTTGATAACTCAGCAGGTTTTTCTAGGGATTTTTAATGTAGCCTCATCTCCCAACATAATTGATAATAATTGACATCACTGATATAGGACTGGCCATTCTTTTCTCATTAAACGAGAAGAATTTCTTTTAACGTGTCATGTTTAGTATGATGTAATGGTAAGTGGAAAACAGAATTCATGTCTCTCTATAAAATATCCTAGCAGTTTTTTTAAAACAAGTAAAAAAAACTGCAAGGACATATGTGTGGCAGAAATAGATGTGTGGGTGAATTTTTTATTTTACTTTTCCATTTGTTTCTTTAATATTATGTACTATTTTAGCTTGAAAATAATAGCTTTTTAAAAATTGTGCTAAATTTTATATTTTACCTATTTGTAGCATAGCTGTCTAGGCGTTCACAAAACTTCTTTACTACATAGGAAATCTACCTGGGATAGAGGCAAATGCAAATACTTAATAATGAGGTTATTACACTGTTACTCTCTATTAAAATGATGGTTAGCACTTTACACGGACTCCATGGAATTGATAGCTGTGTTCCCATTGTTTAAAATGTAGGTTATAGACGAAAGAGCACAATTTTAAGGTATTTGAAAATATGAATAGTCTTTGATTTAGAAGAGTCATAAGAATGAATCAGTCCAAATTTTCGTAGATCAAGAAAATTAGGTTAAATTATACACTTGAGAACCTGTGCTTTATGGCTAGACTATGCTATTTTAGTTTCTAGATCATGAACTTTGCTTTAGAGGACTAGTAAGAGGATTTTTGCCTAAATAAAATGTTTGGGGAGAAAAATTTTCTGATTGGCACTGTTGAATATAAGAGTACTTGGACTCCTCTTATCTTTGTTTTTTACTAAAAAGAGAGAATGCAAATACACTAACTCTCAGGTCATTAGGCATATCAGTTTGGTCTCCTTGTCTGAGAAATCGCAAAGAACAGTGAATCCAGTGAACCCTATGATACGTTTTCAAGCGCACCTATTTTAGAGGCGGTGGCATCCGTGTTCGTTTGTTTGCTTGTACATTCTGAAGATACTGTGGAGCTCCCCTGAGCCAGCGTTGTCGTAAGCCTTGCTTGTTCCCTTGTTGACCCTGCTCTGAGGCTTGCAGAGAGCAATGTAGTACATTTCAGCTCTGCATTTAGAGGGTTTTGATGCTAATAAGGGGGGGGGGCTGTGCTAGTCCAGTGATGAACATTGTCACCTTTTACTGCCTCTGTCTGGGAAAGGTCTTTCTATGGCTCAGGAGAGCAGTCTGAGGCAGAGAATGCTGAACAGAAATGGTGCAGGTTTGCGTGCTCAATAAATCGTTGAGATGCTGCTTCTAGATAAATGCAGCTAAACCAAAATCAATTCCAGTGTCAAACAATTGTGATAGGTGCTTTGAATTGTGTCACATTTCCCATATAAATCCAGTTCACAAAAACAGGGTGCCATCTAATGGCTGACCTAGACCAGCTTGAGGGAAGCGGTTACTTTCCCAATTTTAATTCACAGCTACATCTGCTGGCTCAAAAGGGAACATGTTAGAAATGCTTAAAGCAAAACCCTCTTCAGTTTCTTAAAAAATATTTTGGATTTACTCTGTATTATGGAATTTCTTTTAACATAGAACATATATAATACATTGACTATAAATATCAATTTGTATTTTCATAACGGCATATCATTTAATCAGAGGCTCCATGGAAGTGATCTTGTTAGCAGACCAAAGCAGTGTGCCCAGGCTTTAGGATGGGGCGCTCCCTGCCTCACATGGAAGTCAGTTCAGGTTCCTGTCTCATTCACCAGCTCCCCTGGCCTGCCCTGACCAGAAAGCTTGGCTTGACTGTTCAGGATGCATTCATTGATTATTTTGAACTATGGTGTTTTTTCATTTGATTGTGACTAAGGTCACATTTGTTTTATCACAGTAACTTCATTGTGAAAAAAATTATGAATGTTTGCTATGTGTTTATGGCCTCCTAAAGCAGCCATGCAAATGAGCAGGTACTGGGGAACTGACCCGTTGGGCCAGTGAGAGCACACTGACCGGGGCAGTGGGCTCAGTTGTTTTATCAGGGCAGATATTTTAAGTTTAGAGAATATTTGAAAGAAATACTCTTCGGTCAGTAAATAAGGAACTGTGGTGGTACAACCTCGTAAGTTCCTAATTATCCAAAGCAAAAAGAAAAAACATGCCACTTAGATTTATTCAAGTTACTCAAGAACAGGAACTTTTTAGGTCTTTTTTCATCTTTTATTATTTATAGCAGATATTATACTTGGAAGTTTTTCTGAAGGGGTGTATATTTATGGGTAGGCTACCTTGCCTTTTTTTCCTTAGAAAGAGAAACACTGGGTATATAAATAATGCCCGATTGATATGATCTGAAGCTTTAAAAAGGGAGTGTGCTATTTTAATTACTGCCTATGGACCTATTGTCTGCACGAGGTTATCGTCTCAAAGCACAGGTCCGAATCACCCACTGCTAACATTTGCTGTGACTTGGGTATAATATATTCATCATACTGGTGCAGTTAGAATTTACAGGTAATTTACAGCTCCTACAAAACCTCAATAGTTAGTAAAAGAGACATAAAACCGTGAATGAAACATTCTTAGTTACTGTGAGTGCTTTAAATTTGGGAAAGATTTAAGTTTAAAATTTATTAACACATAATTAAAGTTTTTTCACTTATTTTTTACCCTTCTACATTGGGTAAGAGGTTTTTGTCTTTAAATATTTCACTGTTTACTTTTTAAAGAAAAATATATTTAGGACCCATCTTTTTTACAACAAAGATAACTTCTTTTGCTATAAATGTGTTCTTATCATTAAAAAAAACAAACAAGGGGAGTAGACGTAGCTCAGTGGTTGAGCTCCTGCTTCCCATGTACGAGGTCCTGGGTTCAATCCCTGGTACCTCCTAAAAAGAAAAAAAACAATGTAGAAAATTACAAAGAAGCAAACAAATATCCTCTGAAATCCCACTGCGTTATAATCACTAACTACAGTGGAAACTTCCTTTCAGACCTTCTGCTCTATGCGTATACATATATAATTGTGTATAAACGCTGTTTTACTGTACCTCCTGCTCTGGAGTCTCTCTTCACTGGACAGTCGAGGTGAACAGCTCCACCAGCGGAGTATGTCAGTTCCCATCATTCCCCACGACTACATGGTAATCCATTGTCTGTTATAATTTACTTCCTGTTCTCCAGCCAGTGGCATGAACCTCTCTAGGCATACATCTTGTTGCACTTCTTGATCAAGGCCTTGTCCTAAAAGCAAAAGATGTTATTGTTGGTCAAAGCGCCTTTTAAAAATGCTGTTGATACCTGTTACTAAAGGGCTTCCAGAAAAGTTGATACAATTTAGAGATGACGGCCATCCGTACAAGTTTCCCAGCACCCTTGCCATTAGTGGCTTCTGTTACTCTGAACCTTTCTTCAGTCTAATAGGTGGAAAGTAACCTCTTTCTCCCTTCACTGCTTCTCTCCTAAGTCTCTGCCGTGGTTAAGGCTTTTATGGAGATAATCAGCGTTTGGAGCCTGGCAGACCTCTCCAGGCCCCGCCTTCCCTCCTCTGTCTGCTGACAGGTTGCTTCTTTCTCATTCAAGAGTCCAGGCCCCTTTTCTTTAAAGCACAAAAAGTAAGGTGTGTAAATAGAACACACACATTTTAAATATTCCGCTAACAATGGATATTTGGCTTTCCTGTTATCAGAGAGCCTGTACGAGAAGTCACATTACGTTATCCCTGTTCTCTAGCACAATATTTGATGCTCTCTAATAAAGTTTCTTTTCTCCAGCTCTTTTTTGTAACTGCTATGCTGGGTATAATTCTTATGGTAATATTTAGGCTCACTTCTTGATTACCTGTGACCAGCTTTTGCTAATTACACTCAAACTTCTTTCGATTTTTTGCTGATTTTGAATTTTACCACCATTCTGGTGGATCTCTTAACAGTACACACATTCCTGCACTATTTTACCTACTCATCTCAAATGAAGCAGCATTGTGGAGTGAATGCTAGAACCCCATAAAACTACGGGAAAGCTGAAGTGTTTAACTTCTACGATATCTAAGGAGGAAATAGATGAAGTGCTGGATACTTTTAATTGAGAAGGAAGTGTTCCTCCTGGGCTAGGTTGAGTCTCCTGGCAAGTCGTTTAATGGCAGCCGCTTCCAAATGACCCACAGGAGGAGTCTGAGACGCCTTCCGCGGTCCTCTCCTAATGTAATCCCAGTGCTTCCAAAGAGCTCTACCAGCTTCTGTGCCCAGGGGGCAAGTTTCCCAGCTCGGCATGCTCAGCTTAGCTTCCTTTTCTTTGCAGTACTTAGTGGGACTGCTTAGTGGGGCTCCCAGAACACGGCATCCTCGTGCTCCCGCGGAGGTAGTTCCATCTGTCGTGCTCTTGGGCCTTCAGAAAGCTTAGAGGTTGAGGGATGTTTTCCTGAAGTCATTTTGAAATCAAGTGGCAGTGGCACTGTGTGTTGGTTAAGTTCAGGCTTGCGGTGACGAGAGCATCTCTATCTATAACCCCTCCTTCCTGTCCCATTGGAGCTCTAAGGGGCTTAGCATGGCAGTGGGGAGAGGCCTGGATGGAAACTTGGAGCAGCAGTCAGGTGACAGCCGGAATCAAAGGCCCTTGCTCAGTTTAAAACTGGAGATGACGACCAACGTGCCGTTTATTTTTTTAAACCAGGGTTGGGGAGATTTCGGCTGTTTGGGCATTTAAGTAAAATAGAGCCCAAGTCATTTCATAAAGTTGGGAGTATGCGGCAATGGATAGAAGCCTTAAAAGCCGTAGAAGCCTTTTTGTCCTGAGGTCTGACATAATCACCGAACTCCACAGCAGGAACTGTGTTCTTGATGTCACTCGGGCCTTCTTTTTCTTTGTCCTTATTCTTATAAAATGGGACATGTGCCAGCAGCTTTCTAATAAATCGAGCAGGACGACGACCTGGCCACCTGTGCTTCACAGTGTGGCTGCCCTTCGGTGATGTTTCCATAGGTGCCTGCTGTTAAACACTTAGCTCGAAACCATGAGAGAAGATGATTGATATTAATACAGCATGTTTTATCATTCATCTACCAGTGTATCAGAAAATGACGTGTTCTCTCTAATTGGATTTTCCTGACGGAAATATTTTTAACAATTTTTGGGAGAAATCTTTCTTTGTAATGTGCTGTATATACTGTTTCCAGGTCCCAGTTTGGCTTGTTTTTCCCTTCTGACTGTCCTGATTACTTCCACAATGCTGCGGCCTTACTTTACACACACTTAACGCCGAAGGGTCCTTGCTCTGCCCTCTTCATTCTACTTAATGGATTCCACCCCCTCCCGTGGCTTCCCCCGCGTCTGCCAGGTCTCCATCTCCAGCCAGATCTCTGCGCCCCAGATT
>JAQZBX010023150.1:0-31039 GCA_029593785.1 Cabassous unicinctus | reverse complement strand
TCCTTACAACAGAAACAAAGTCGATGCAGTAAAGGAGGGTGACGGTGAGAAGAAAAGGCCGTTTAAAGCAGGAAGGAGTCTCAGAATCAACGAAAAGCGTGCACATGTGAGGAGTGCTTTAGCTTTGTAAACGGATAGCAATCAGCGACATGAGGAAGACGGAGGAATGAGATGGGAAGTTTCTTAAAATGAGCACAAACTCCACGTATACATTAGACCAGGGGTTCTATATGAGGAAGACGGAGGAATGAAATGGGAAATTTCTTAAAATGAGCACAAACTCCACGTATACATTAGACCAGGGGTTCTTAACCTTTTTTGTTCCATGGACCCCTTTGCCAGTCAGGTGAAAACCACGGACCCCGTCTCAGAATGCAGGGGCAGATAGTTTTATGACACTCAACAGCAGCATGCCTTTAAATTAAATTCTAGTAGTATTCAAAATTATGTTTTACAACTTTCCCATAATCTCAATACCTGATAACCTAACACGGTTCAATATCTGTTTAGTCATTTTTGGCAAACATTTAGAAATACAAGTTTTCCCACAGTGTCATAAAACCATCTCCGCCACCCTCACCAACCTTTTTGCAGGCAGTTATCCACTGCCCTCAGAACACACTACATCAAAATAAAAATCACACCAAGTCCACACTATACTGCATGTTATTTAATAAGTACATCACACTCACACCAACACATCCCAACAAGAATAACGTGTTTTTTTTTTTCAAATTTTCAATTCAAGCTCCTGGACCCCTGGTTAAGAATCCCTGCATTAGACTAATAACCAATTAGAAGTAAATTAGGAGTTTTTTCAGTCACTCTGCAAATGTTTGTTGAGCATCTATTACATGCCAACAACTATTCTGGATGCTGAGGTTAGAGCCAAGAACAAAACAAAGTCCCTGGCCTCATGGAGTATTTATTTAATAGGGAAGCATCAGTAACAAATAGTATATTGATCGGGTGTCGATAAGTGATATGGAGAAAAATCACTCAGGGCGAGTGGGTTGGGGGCATTGGTGTGGGCAGGGCCCAGGAAGGCTGGCCTCTGTATTCAGTGTTCAGGAAGCCTCTCAGATAAGACGGCATTCAACCATAGACAAGAAGGAAGGGAAGAAGTGAGTTCTTTGGGATCTGTAAGTTTGAATATGATGAAAAGGAAACTTTGATTTGCAATGAAACTTTTTTGAAATTTTTTAATTTTAAGATTTTTTTATTTATGTGTTGCAAGACCAGATTCCAGTAGGCACACTGCTGTGGACACCAGAGCTGCTGGAATTTTCTCAGACGTAGAGGTTCCCAAGGAGGAAGGCTACCTGCCAATGGACTGAAAGATGTCTATTTTAGCAAAAGATACATGATAAAATAGTTACCAGTAATTGGCAACAAGCAAGTATGATTTTAAAGCTTATAATCCGCTCACCTTCCTCTTAGGTAGAAATCACAAAGGTCCTGCAGGCTTAAGCCCTTTTTGTCACGTTAGCCTTTAAAGCCCACCTTGTTGATGAGCAGGTGAGCGATGGAATTCAGTCCCTTCTCACTTAGCCCCTCACAGGACACCAAGACATCGGCTTTGCCTTATGCAGGCTGTTGATAAATTTTCAAAGCTGGGATTTCCCCCAAACTTAGCCCATAGGGCAAATTCCTTCCACTTTGGAGAGCGTCTTTCTTGCAAGTCATGCTGACACTGGCCTGACCCAGTGACTCCTAGTTCAAACCCAACCGCACTGCTCAGCACGGAAGAAGCAAAGCAAGCCACGCTCAGAGGAAATGCAAACCAGCCGGCTGCCCGCCCAGGTGGCTGACTCATGCCCACGCCCAGGGGAGCTGGGTAGCCTCTGGTGACCCTCCCACAAGCAAACCGAGGACTCTGAGTCAGTCTACTCGGGAGGAGAATTAGCCCTTATCCCTTAAAAGACTCTAGACCCCACCTACCTGCTGTTAGGAACACGAGCTCTGGGGCCACTGCCCAGGCTTCTAGCTCAACTGCACCACTTACCGTGTGACCCTAGACAAATGTCCTCAGGTTTCCCACATCACAGAGACACTTTGAAGGTAAAATGAGAACTTACCACAAGCCTGGCACATGGGCTTGCTCCCCTCACCATCTTGTGCCTGGACACATAGTGGTCTCCTAACTGATGGCCTGACCCCTGTCCCCACCTAAGTCATCCCACACATTGCTACCAAAGTTGCCTTTCAACACGCAAGTCTAAAACCCTCCATGACCTTTCATGTCTCAGCATGGACCTGGACTCACGTGCAAGGCATAGAAAATCCTTTGTCACCTGGTGCCTCGGCACCTGTGTCTCACTGAGGTCTCAGCTGCAATGCCCGCTCTCACCCTGTCCACCTGGAAGGCGTCCACCATCCTGCAAGACTTGGCATCCCTCCCCCACCACTCCAAGCACACTCAAGCTTCCTACAGAATGTCAGTGCTAATTCAATGATGGCACTTACTGCATCTGATGTCGTTGTTCACCTGGCTCTCTTTTATCCTCTAGTCTGATTAGCTTGGCTGGACCACAAAAGTGAGGCCAGATTCAAGGACTAGAGAATTTGTCCACCAGACTCTCTGGGTTTCCATCACCTCAGCCAGCCAGCAATACAAAGAAGACACAGAATGCCATGCGACCCTACGCGGTGCTATGCCAAGGACTTTAGACCTTATTATGAGGAAAGAGTAGTTGTAAGAAGGCAATGAAGTGATCTGTTCTGCTCAGTGGCTGGAGAGTAAAGAACTAGTAGCAGGAGATGAGTTAGAGGAGTTAGAGGTTGTAATTGTCCAGGCTAGAGAAGAAAGCAGCCCAAACTAGGGCAGTGGCAATGGATTGGGGAAGAGAGGAGATTTGAGAGACCCTAACAAGGAAGAACTGACAGGACTTGATGACTGGTTGGAAAGCAAGAGTGAAGGAGTTACCTAGAGATGCTGTTACCTACGGTAACCCAGAAAAGTGGAAGTCTGTGAGAAGATGAATTCAGTTTTACACACGTCAAGGGTGCGTGTAAATGGACAGTGACGTTCCTTGATTCCCACAGAGATATGCCAAGGTTCAGGGGTGTCAGCAGCCTGCACAGGGGGAGGGTTTGCTGGAGTAAGAGAGCCCGGGACCAAGGGTTTGCTGCCTTCCACACAATTTTAGGGGCAGGATAAGAGCTATGTAAACCTATCATATGATAAAAAGCACATGAAGGGAGACTTCTGGGAAGACGGTAGACTAGAAAGACACTGGACTCTCTTCTCCTCTAAAAAATAGCTAGAGGACAGGCTGAAACAGCCTAGAAAAAGATCTTCTAGAGTTTAGGACACCAGCCAAAGGCTGGGCACCGTCCAGAGGAGAGAGGGACAAAGGAGGGGAATCACGATGACATAACTGAGTTGAAACCAGCAGCTGCTGCTGCCAGCACCCTCCCCCACACTAGAGATACTTTAGAATTCTCGGGCCTCTGGGCCTGTGACTACAGACAAAGGGGGCTCCAGGCATCTACCACCCCAGTAAAGCGGGGAGAGAGAGGGACACAACTTAAGGCTGACTCAGCTTTGGGCTCAAAATTTGGTCTGCTGTGTCCCAGGAGCTCCAGGCCAGGTGGGGCTGTGCCCAACCTGGGACTGATTGTTGAGGGCTCAGAGGGGAGTGGAAATATTTCCTAGCTGGGAGAAGGGAGGGGGCTGCCAGAGAAGGCTGGAGACCTGTCTCAGAGAAAGTTTGAATTACAAGGCTCCTAGCCCCCAGGCAGGAAACTCTATCACATTGATCTTGTCTGTGTTACAACAAATACACTCTGACCAGGCATTGAACTGAGAGCTGCCAAAGAGCGCCATCTGCTGACAGACCAAGGAAGCGCATGTTAGAAAATTAAAAATAAGAGGATTTTTTCCGATCTTTATAGCCTACCTCCCCAAGGCCCAATGAAGCAAGTCTACAACCAGTTACTGGGTCCAATGGCCAGTTTTGAGCAACTAGCAGGAACAATCCTAACAACCCAGGTCGAGCCAAGAATCAAAGAGCAGTGGTAACACACAGCCTCCTGCCACTAAATCCCTACAAAAGAGAAAAAAATTGAGCATCTCAGTAAACAACATCCTAATCAGATGCCTATACATCAGCAAAAAATTATGAGCCATGCTAAGAAAATAGGAGACATGACAAGAAAATAGGAATATATCAAAGACCCAAAAGAGATGCAGAATTTGAGAGAACTAATAGCGAGAGGTGCATAAATTTCCAAAATCAAATTAATGAGTTGAAAGACAATATGGTTAAAGAGATAAATGAAATCAAGAAGATATTGAGCAAGCACAAAGAAAATTTGAAATCCTGAACAGAAAAGTAACAGAGCTCATGGGAATGAAAGACACACTAGGTGAGATCAAAAACACATTAGAGGCATACAACAGCAGCCTCGAAATGACAGAAGAAAGAATAAGTGACACAGAAGACAGAACAGCTGAAATTGAAGAGAGAAAAGAACAGAGAGAGAAAAGAATGGAAAAAATTGAGTAGGGGCTCAGATAGTTGAATGACAACACAAAACACAACAACATACGTGTCATGGGAGTTCCAGAAGGGGAAGAAAAGGGAAAAGGGGCAGAAAGAGTATTTGAGGAAATAATAGCTGAAAATTTCCCAACTCTCACGAAATAAATGAACTTACATGTCCAAGAAGCACACCGTACCCCAATCAGAATAAATCCAAATAGACCTACTCCAAGACACATACCTACTCAGAATGTCAAATGTCAAAGATAAAGAGAAAATTCTCAGAGGAGCAAGGGAGAAGCAAATCACCACATACAAGGGACTCCCAGTAAGACTTAGTGCAGATTTCTCTTCAGAAACCATGGTAGAGGGAAGACAGTGGTATGATACAATAGGACACTGAAAGAGAAAAACTGCCAGCCAAGAACTCTTTATACAGCAAAATTGTCCTTCAAATATAAAGGTGAGTATAAAATACTCACAAATAAACAGAACTAAGAGAGTTTACAAAAAAGAATTCACCTTTGTAGGAAATATTAAAGGAAACCTTAGAACCTGAAAGAAAAAGACAGGAGAGAGAGGCTTGGAGGAGAGTATAGAAGAAAGAATAGCAGAAAGGATAACCAAAAGAGTAAAAAGAGAGACAAAAATATGACATGACATATGAAAACCAAAGAATAAAATGGAGGAAGTAAATAGTGCATTTACAGTAATATCATTGAATGTGAATGGATTAAACTCTCCAATCAAAAGATACAGGCTGACAGAAAGGATAAAAAGACATGAGCCATCCATATGCTGCTTTCAAGAAACTTACCTTAGACCCAGGGTGTATTAGTCAGCCAAAGGGGTGCTAATGTGAAATACCAAAAATGGGTTGGTCTCTATAAAGGGTATTTATTTGGGGTAGAATTCCACAGATACCAGGCCATAAAGCGTTACATTTCTTCTCTCACCACAGTCCATTGCCACGTGTTAGAGCAAGACAGCTGCTGGCGTTTGCCAGGGTTCAGGCTTCTGGGGTTCCTCTCTTCCCGGGGCTGCATTTCTCTTCGGGCTTAGCTCCTGTTTCCTCCACAAGGTCAGCTGTAGACAATCAGGCGAACGGCTTGCTTCTCTTCTCTTCTCCTGGGGCCTTGTTTCCAACATCAAAACTGCTTCTCAAAAGACTGCTTCAACTCTGTTCTTTGCCTTGCCTTTTATATTCGATTCCGCACCCACCAAGGGGTGGGGCTCAACGCCCTACTGACGTGGCCCAGTCAACGCCCTAATCATAACTTAATCATGCCCAGATTAACAGATCGGTTTTTAAGCATGATCCAATTATATTTCTGGAATTCATAATTACATCAAACTGCCCAAATGTAACACGGGGATACAAAACGGCTGAAAGTGAAAGGTTGGAAAATTTACTCCACGCAAATAGTAACCAAAAAAAGCAGGGGTAGCTATACTAATATCAGACAAAACACACTTTAAATGCAAAAGAGTTATGAGATACAGAAGGCCATTACATATTAATAAAAGGGACAATCCACCAGGAAGATATAACAGTCATAAACATCTATGCACCTAACCAGGGTGCCCCAAAATACATAAGACAAACTCTGGGAAAATTGAAGGGAGAAATAGACATCTCTACAATAATCGCTGGAGACTTCAACACCCCACTCACATCATTGGATAGAACAACTAGACAGAAGATCAACAAGGAAACAGAGAACTTGAACAATATGATAAACAAGTTAGACCTAACACACATATACAGAACACTATATACAAACTCAGCAGGTTATACTTTCTTCTCAAGTGCCCATGGATCTTTCTCCTGGATAGACCACATGTTAGGTCACAATGCAGCTCTCAATAAATATAAAAAGATTGAAATTATACAAAGCACCTTCTTAGATCATAATGGAATGAAACTAGAAATCAATAATAGGAAAAAAATTAAATTCGCAAATATGTGGAGTCTGAACAACACACTCCCAAATAATGAGTGGGTGAAAGAAGAAATTGCAAGTGAAATCAGTAAATATATTGAGACATATGAAAACAAGAACATAACTTATCAAAACTTATGGGATACAGCGAAGGCAGTCTTGAGAGGGAAATTTATAGCCTGAAATGCTTATATTTAAAAGAAGAAAGAGCTAAACTCAAAGATTTAACTGAAAAACTAGAGAAACTAGAAAAACAACAGCAAACCAATCCCAAAGCAAGCAGAAGGAAGGAAATAACAAAGATTAGAGCAGAAATAAATGAAATTGAGAGCAAAAAAGCAATAGAGAAAATCAACAAAACCAAAAGCTGGTTCTTTGAGAAGATGAAAAAAATTGACAAACCCCTCGCTAGACTAACAAAGTAAAAAGAGAGAAGATGCAAATAAATACAACCAGAAATGAAAGGGGGGAAGTTACAACTGACCCCACAGAAATAAAAAGAATTATAAGAGGATATTATAAGAAACTGTATGCCAACAAGCTAGACAACCTAGATGAAATAGACAAATTCCTAAAAATGCACAACCAACCTACAAGAAATACAAGAACTTAACAAACCAATCACATTAAGGAGATTGAATCCATCATCAAAAATCTCCCAGCAAAGAAAAGTCCAGGACCAGATGGCTTCACAGGTAAATTCTACCAAGCATTTTGAAAAGAATTAACACCAATCCTGTTTAAAATCTTCCAGAAAACTGAAGAGGAGGGAAAATTACCAAACACATTTTATGAAGCCAGCATCACCCTAATACCAAAGCCCGATAAACATACTACAAGAAAAGAAAATTACAGGCAAATCTCTCTAATGAACATAGATGCAAAAATTCTCAAAAAAAATACTTGCAAATCAAATCCAACAGCATATCAAAAGACATACATCACAACCAAATGGGATTTATTCCTGGTATGTAAAGCTCGTTCAACATAAGAAAATCAAATAATATAATACACCACATTAACAAATTGAAGGAAAAAAACCACATGATCATATCAATCGATGCAGAAAAGGCTTTCATCAAAATCCAGCATCCTTTTTTGATAAAAAACACTTCAAAAGATAGGAATAGAAGGAAAATTCCTCAATCTGATACAAGGCATGTATGAAAAACACACAGCCAACATCATACTCAATGGGGAAAGGTGGAAAGCTTTCCCTCTAGGATCGGGAACAAGACAAGGATGCCCACTGTCACCATTGTTATTCAACATTGTACTAGAAGTTCTAGCTAGCGCAATTAGACAAGAAAAAAAAAACTTAAAGGCATCCAAATAGGAAAAGAGGAAGTAAAACTCTCCCTGTTTGTGGATGACATGATCCTGTACTTAGAAAATTCTGAAGTATCCACGACAAAACTCTTGAGCTAATAAATGAGTTCAGCAAAGTGGCAGGATACAAGATCAACGTGCAAAAATCAGTAATGTTTTTATACACTAGTACTGAACAACCTGAGGAGGAAATCAGGGGGGAAATTCAAATACCTGGCAACAAAAAAGATTCAAATACCTAGGAATTAATTTAACCAAAGAAGTACAGGACCTATATGTAGAAAACTACAAAACAATGCTAAAAGAAATTTAAAAAGACCTAAGCAAATGGAAAGACATTCGGTGTTCATAGAGTGGAAGAATAAATATAGTGAAGATGTCAATCTTACTCAAACTGATTTATAGATTCAGTGCAATACCAATGAAAATCCCAACAGCTTGCTTTACAGAATTAGAGAAGGCAATTACCAAATTCATCTGGAAGGGTAAGTGCACCCAAATAGCCAAAAGCATTCTAAAAAAAAGAGCGACGTAGGAGGAATTTCACTGCCTGACCTTGATACATATTACAAAGCTACAGTGGTCAAAACAGCATGGTACAGGCATAAAGATAGACACATGTGTCAGTGGAATAGAATTGAGAATCCAGAAATAAACCCTCACCTATACAGTCAACTGGTTTTTGACAAACCTACCAAGTCCATGCTAAAAGGACAAAACACTCTCTTCAAAAAATGGTGCTGGGCAACTGATATCTATAACCAAAAGAATGAAAGAGCATCCCTATCTCACTGTCTATACAAGAATCAACTCAAAATGGATCAAAGACCTAAATATAAAAGCCAGGACCATACAACTACTAGAAGAAAATGTAGGGAAACATCTTCTAGACCTTGGGGTAGGTGGTGGTTTCTTGGACCTTACACCCAAAGCACGTGCAACAAAAGGAAAAAATAGATAAATGGGACCTCCTCAAAATTAAACACTTTTGTACCTCACAGGACTTTGTCAAAAGGGTGAAAAGGCAGCCAACTCAATGGGAAAAAATATTTGGAAATCACATATCTGATAAGGGTTTAATATCCAGGATATATAAGAGATGTTACAACTCAACAATAAAAAAACAAATGACCCAATTTAAAAAATGGGCAAAAGACTTTAAGAGACATTTGTCCAAAGAAGAAATACAAATGGCAAAAAAAACACATGAAGAAATGCTCAAGATCACTAATGATTAGGGAAATGAAAATCAAAACTACAATGAGATATCATTTCACACCTATGAGAATGGCCACTATTAAAAAGACAGAGAACTACAAGTGTTGGAGAGGATGTGGAGAGATGGGAACACTTCTCCACTGTTGGTGGGAATGCAGAATGGTACAGCTGCTGTGGAAGACTGTTTGGCAGTTCCTAAAGAAGTTGAATATAGACTTGCCACGTGACCCTGCAATACCACTACTGGGTGTATACCCAGAAGAACTGAGAGCAGTGACACGAACAGACATCTATGTTCATAGCACACCGATGTTCATAGCAACATTATTCACCATTGCCAAAAGTTGGAAACAACCCAGGTGTCCATCAACAGATGAATGGATAAACAAACTGTGGTCTATTCACACGATGGAATATTATGCAGCTGTAAGAAGAAATGAAGTCGTAAAGCATATGACAACATGGATGAACCTGGAGGACATTATGTTGAGTGAAGCAAGGCAGGCACAAAAGGACAGATACTGTATGAATGCATTACTATGAACCAAATATATTGTGTAACATAGTGTATGATTCAAAAAAAAATGTTATGTGTATCTAGTACATTTAGTTGAGAAATGGAAGTTTTTACTCAACTGTGTTTTATTTTAGTTTTTAGTTGTTTATATTTTCAATTATTAAATGTACAAAATAAAGTTTAAAAAAAAAGCACGTGAAAAGATGCTCAACATCATCAGCTAATAGGGAAGTGCAAATCAAATCCACAGTGAGATGCCATTCCACACCAGCAGAATGGCCACCATTTTAAAACAGGCGCAGCTCCTCCCGAATCCCAGAGGCGGGTTGGTGCCAGTGAGGCTAGAAGGCTGGGCCTGTCTGGGAGTGTCCTGCAGTCACAGATCCCCCACAATGGCTGAGGAGGGGGCTCTAGGATGCTCAGACACTTCTGGACACTCTGCTTTGGAGAGACAGAAGCTGAATCAGAACAGAAAAGGGTCAGAAAGAAGAAAAGTTTGACAGAGGAATCAGTTCCTCACCTGGCTCCCTTGTAAGCTGCCTAAGGAAAAGAGCTTCCAGCTTCTTCAAAGAGCCTAGAGAAGACTCTGCCCCCGCCTCCCTCGAAGAACCACAAAGAGCACGTAGAAGTGGTGGAATTTCACAGCAGAAATAAAAAAGACAACCAAGGCTGGGTCAAGATGAGACCACACAGACCAAAACTCTGTCCGTGGGAAAGATGCGAATACACAAGGATTTAACCTCGAAAGGCTGGTGGAAGTGCACCGCTTTGGGATGCCCGGTTATGGGCAAGGAAAGGGTCCTGAACAGGACTGCCGTTGCGCCTTCCAGAGTTATGTGAATCACAAGGTTTTGCAGGAGCAAATCAAAGAAAACAGGCAGCAAAGAAAGAAGAAAAGAGAAGGGCCCAGTATTTTCAAGAAAAATAAGAGGAAGGTGCAGGAAGACAGGAGATCTGAAAAGAAGAACCCTGCTCCCAGTGTTTTGTCAAGTGAACAGAGTGGACAGCTTGGAAAGTTCAAAACTGGGACATTGATCTGAGTCCATCTGATAGCAAGAAAATAAATTCTTCCAGATTGGCCAAATGAAGTGCTTTATAAAATAAAAAGAAGAGGGAAGCGGATGTGGCTCAACTAGTTGGACATCCGCCTACCACCTGGGAGGTCCCGGGTTCGGGTCCCGGTGCCTCCTGGAGAAGGAGAGCAAACAATGAGCAGACGGACGAGAGAACCATCTGGGGGGGGGATAAATAAAAATAAATAAAGTGAAAAATAAATAATAAGCTTTAAAAAATAAAAAAATTTAAAAATAAAAAGAATGGAAAAGTGTCATTGTGCTGAAGCTGGACCACTACAAGACTTTGAGAATTTTCTTATTTTTCACATAACACAGACTGCTTTTTTATTTTAGAAAAAAAAACAGAAATAATAAAATTTCTAGCTGCTCTAGAATCTGTTTTGTGGTGTTGAACATGGGCCAACCGCAGCGTGACTCTAAAGCAAACCTTCTGAAAATAATTTTTAATATTCTTCAGCAAGTTTCATTTTAGTTTCATTTTCACTGGTATTTTGTATATTTGCTTTTACAAGATTTTTCATAATTTTACTGCTTTATAAATTCTAATAATATTAAATTGCCTTGTAATTTTTTAATGATTTAATGTTGCATTATCATGAAAGAATTAAGAATATGATAATTTTTCAGTTTTATGGAAAAAGCAGCTTTAATTTTCAGTCTATCAAGTGTATAAAATCTACTTTGTAAGAACTTATATATATGACTATTAAATAACACGAAAGATGATTTTAACTCATAAACAGGACCCATACTCGAGCAGATATTGTTTCCTTCAGAGCAGTCATCTTGAGAAGCTGAACAGATATTTCTAATGATACCGCCCTTGCTCAAAGTGTCTAACTTCTCCAAGCTGTGGCACATTAAAAAAGTTTTCGATGATGATAAAAACAAAACAGAAAATTACAAGTGTTGCAGAGGATGTGGAAATACAGGAACACTCATTCACTGTTGGAGCGAATGCAGAATGGTGCAGCCTCTGTGGAAGTTAGGCAGTTCCTCAGAAAGCTAAATATAGAATTACCATATGACCTGGCAATACCACTGCTAGATATATACCCAAAAAAATTGAAAGCAGGGACACGAACAGATATTTGCACACCCATGTTCATAGAGGCATTATTCACAACTGCCAAACGATGGAGGCGACCCAAGTGTCCATCAGCCAGTGAATGGATAAACAAAATGTGGTATATATATATATATATGATAGAATATTATTCAGCCATAAAAAAGAATGAAGTTATAATTCACGTGACAACACGGATGAACCTTGAAGACATTATGTTGAGTGAAATAAGCCAGACATAAAAGAACAAATATTGCATGATCTCACGGATATGAAATAATTAGAATAAGCAAACTCATAGAATTAGAATCTAGAATGTAGGTTATCAGGGGCTGGGTTAGGAAATGAAGATTTATGCTTAATTTGTACAGAATTTCTATTTGGGTTGATTGTAAAGTTTTGGAAATGGATGGTGATGGTGGTAGTACAACATTGTGAGCGTAATAAGCAGCACTGAATCATATATGTGAATGTGGTTAAAAGGGGCAATTTTAGGTAATATATATTTACTAGAATAAAAATTAAAAGATAAAACATAGGGGAGCAGATGTAGCTCAAGTGATTGAGTACCTGCTTCCCATGTATGAGGTCCCGAGTTCATTCCCCAGTACCTCCTAAAAAACAAATAAAGATAAAACACAAGACTATATAACACAGGGAACTCTATTGTGGACAATGGGCTACAGTTAATAGTACAATTATAAAAATGTTCTTTCATGAATTATAACAAACAGACCACACTAGTGCAAGGTGTTAATAATAGGGTGGTATATGGGAAAAAATACACCCCAATGTAAACTATGAACTACAGTTAATAGTAAAATTATAATATTCTTCCATCAATTGTAACAAAGTTACCACACTAATGTAAAGAATTAATAATAGGGGGGATATATGGGAATGCTGTATTTTTATATATTTTTGTAAACCTACAACTTCTGTAAATAATTTTTTTAAGGCCCACCACATAGGTTCATAATATCTTGCTGCCCTGTAGTTACTTCCACAAATATAAGATTTAAAGGTAAAAGGCCTGACTTTGACTTGCCACAATTACTGACAGATACTATAAGACTCTACCTACCTTTATATACATATAAAACATCATAGATTCTCAATAAATATTTGTTGAATAAATAAAGCAATGGCACCTATAAATGAAGATCATAATACAAAATTCATAAAGTTGTATAAATTTAATGAGATAACTAGGTAAATCCAGGTTATATATATAGTATATAAAATCCTGGTGGCATTTACTGGAAATTTAAGTAACAATGTTTAGCCTTACCCAAAGAGAATTAGAAACTCACATATTTTACATATTCACTTATTCAATCTTCAATAAGAATTTATTGAGGGCATATTATTTACATGGGCTATAACTGTGAACTATAACAGTGAACAAAGTAAGTCTTTGTCCTTAAAATGCCTATTCTATTAGGAGAAATAGATGATAAATAGTAGTTTCTTGTAGGGGGAGGCAGGAAGACGGGTTGGTTGTGGGAGAAGGTGAAAATATTATTAGATGTAAGTTTAGACAAGGCACTAACTTTTGTTTTGGGTGAAGGCATTTTAGTTTTCTAGGCCGCTGAAAGCAGATAACCATGAAATGGGTTGGCTTAACAATGGGAATTTATACACTTACAGTTTTGAGGCTGAGAAAAATGTCCAAATCAAGGCATCACAAGGTAATGCTTTCTTCCCAAAGAATGGCTGCCAGCAATCCTTGACTCCTCTGCCACATGGCAAGGCACATGGTGGCATCTGCTGGTCTCTCCCTTCACTTACGGGTTTCATTGCTTTCACCTTCTTGCTTCCATGGCTTGTTGTCTGAATTTCATTCTCCTATAAAGGACTCCAGTAAGAGAACTAAAACTCACCCGAGGCCATGCTTACTGAAGTAACCTCATCAAAATTCTACCTACAGGAATGGGTTAGCTTTAAGAACATGATTTTTTGAGGGAACATACAGTTCCAAACCACCACAAATGGGTTCATGGGTGCATGCACCAATGATCAGAGGGCATCATTAACAGTTGATTCATGAGGTTAAACATCACATTTTTATATTACATTTTTAAATAAAAAATTAAGCAAATAGATATATAATCCAATGACCAAATGTTATGAATAAGAAAAGAATAACAGGATAAGGGAATAGAAATTGACAGATGGGAACAATTTTATACAACAGTATGGCTTCTCTGAGAAGAAAACATTTGAGCAGAGATTTAAATGTATTAAAGTATTGGGCAGACATCTGGGAGGAAGAGAGTTCTAGGTTGAGAGGGCAGCAAATACCTGAAACAGCAACAGGTATTGGGTCACATTTTCTCGTTTCTAGGCATGTTTAGTGATTTTTGTTTGGAAGCTAGGCACTGTGCATTTTACATTGTTGAGTGTAGGGTTGTGTTCTAGCAGATAGGCAAGTTACTTGAAGTTCAGCTTGATCCTGCTGATCCTTGTTTTTAAGATAAGTTAGTGAACATCTCAAAGTCTTTTTTCTAGGGCCAGTTTAGCCTGACTACTAAGACATTACCCTTACGAGGGCTTTACTGAATGCCCCAGGAATTCAACAGCACTCTTCCCTTGGCTGGAGAACACAAGCATCTCCCAGCTCTGTGAAAGCTCTGAGAATTTTTCAATTTCTAGGTCTCCAGCCATTTTTTGCCTGGCCTCATGGAGTTCTATCTCATGCATGCACAGTTTGGTATTCAGCAACAGACTCAAGATGACCTCTATGCAGATTTCTGTAGCTCTTCGTGTGGCTCTCTTCTCTTCTTCATTACTCTGACTTGCCAATCTTAGCTGCCTCAGCCACTCCAAACTCCAATCTCTCCAGCTCAGCAAAGCCACAATGTTCTGTTTGGATTCTCCTTCCCTGCACTGCAGTCAGGAAAGTATCTCCGGAAGTACACTGGGGTAATAATAAGGGGTCACCATGTCTGCTTCCAGTGTGATTATTGACACTTTTTAAAGACCATTCTGGCTGTTATGTGGAGAAAAGACTGAAGGATGGCAAGAGTGGAAACATGAAGCTAATTAGGAAACTGCTGAAGTAGCCTGGGTAAGAGTAGGGTGTGACCATGGAGAAAGCGAGAAATTAGATTTTGGATATATTTTAAAGCAGAATCCACAGGATTTACAAATGAATTAGATGTGAGAAAGAAAAGAGTCAAGGATAGTTCCAAGGCTATTTGATATGGGCAACTAGATGAATAGTGGCACCATTTGCACAAAGATGGATAACACTGTGGGATAAGCTGGCTTAGGGACCGTCGGGGGGAGAAAGAAAAGTTAGGTTTCAGGCATGCCAAGCCTGATTTGTCTATTGGCATCAACGGGGAGATGATACATACGCAGTTGGTTATATGTGTCTAGAAAGTAGGGTAAATGTCAGATTAGACATATAATTTTGGGATACAGAATGAACTTATGTCAAGACAAAAATGAGATCGCCTAGAGAGTGAGGGTCACTAAAGAAAGAAAAGATTCAAGGCCTGAGGTCTGTGAGACTTCAAAATTTAAGAAACTAGCAAAACAAACTTATATAACATCCATATAATCTGCAGTAGTTTGGCAGTTTGATGTACTCATGAATTCCAAAAACAGATACTGGATTATGCTTGTAAACTGGTCTGTTCATCTGGGCATGATTAAGTTATGATTGGGCCACGTCAGTAGGGTGTTGAGCCCTGCCCCTTGGTGGGTGGGGTCTCAAAGATAAAAGACATGGCAAAGGACAGAGTTGGAGCAGTTTTGATGTTGGAGTTCTTATGTCGAGTGTTAATGCTGGAGCCCAGGGGAGTGAGCACACAGGACCTTGGTAGTGAGGAAGGAGAGAAGGCCCTGGGAAGAGAGATGAGCCGTTCACCTGACAGTTCACAGCTGGCCTTGTGGAGAGAGGCAAAGCCTAGAGAGCCTCATAGTCTACAGCTGACCTTGTGGAGGAAACAGAGCCCCAGGAAGAGAGGAACCCAAGAAACCTGAACCCTGGCAAACGTCAGCAGCTGTCTTGCTCCAACACGTGGAAACAAACTTTGGTGACCAAAGTAACTTATGCTTTGTGGACTGGTAGCTGTAAGCTTCTACCCCAAATAAATACCCTTTATGAAAGCCAATCGATTTCTGGTATTTTGCATCAGCACCCCTTTGGCTGATTAATACATAGTCAAAATGTCACTTTTCAGAGGCATCTTAGGCTTCTTGGAAAATACAAGGCATATGTCACCATGCAGCCTTGAAGAGCCGTATTCTATACTTAATAACTCCAGAAATATAACTACCCCCACATGACCCAAGCCAACCAGAGATAGACAGATTATGTCTGAGACCCACTGGATCTAGAATCAGCCCATGCAGGGCAAAGGTGGGTTTATAACTAAGGTACAACATAGCGTGTGACAAATGCATAGGAGCAGATGTCACTAGACATGAGGTAATCATTTTAATTAACTGGGTGAGCTCAAGCACGTATCAGCCTCTCTGGGCCTTAGTTTCTTAACCTGTAAAATGAAGAGATGGAATGAAGTGGTCCTTAAAGGCTCTTCCAGTTTTTTTATTTTAAAAATCCCAGAGAAACAATTCTAAAGGCCAAGTACAAGGCATTTGAAATTTCATCCTCCTCTGAAAAGATCTGCCCTAACTCACCTATGGAGATCTCTCCAAATGTTCTAGAACAAGCACAGTGCTTCTCCACATACCCTGTGCCTTCCTTCCAGAAAGGTGGCTACCCAGAGAGCACCTACCAACCCCTAAAAAAGGGGCAGCTTACCATTCCTAGAGCTACCAGGATCTTATAACTCAGGGCATCGGTCAGAGCCCAGCCCAAACCACACCAGCTATTTTAACAGAGAGAATCAGTATACAGAATAGTTATATTTGGAAAAACCAAACCAGCAAAAAGGGAGCTCTAAGGCCTCACATGGCTTGCAGGATTCAGCAACCACCCTCCGGGCAGGAAGAGCAAAGGAAAGAGGTTGGAATTACTGAAACCCCTAAGCCTGGAGGAGGGGTCTGGTGGGGCCCCAAGAGGGAGGCACTGGCCACCTGGAGCTGATCCTCAGAGTCCCAGCCCAGAGCCAAACACGGAAAGGTGGATCTGGAGTTGGGGGTAGTCGTTTACTAACGGCACACTCAGGCACTGTGAAATTACCAGGCAATACTGGGCTTGTAATCTTTAATTCACAATGCAGTATTTTTAAAATTCTCTAGTGAGCAACCTAGGGCTTCCTTTATTTTTCCTTATGGTATCCAATACCCCATGTCTATAAGCATTCTTTTAAGTTTCTCATGTCAAACCAGTAAATAAATGCTCCCCACAAAACCCAGAAAGTATCTATTTACCACATGCCATTACACAATCATTTAGTCATCCAGTTTCACCAATAGTTATTGAGTTCCTATTATATTTCCAAGAGTTATTCTAGGCACTGGATTCTTAGCTATGCAATTTAAGAGTCACCTGAAATAGTTTCTATTGAATTGGACAATGAACAAAAGAGTACAATCTCCACAAAATATAATTAAAATGCAAATATACTCTGGAATGTTGAGTTACTCTCCTAAATCTCTCCTAAGATTATTCATAAATCCCTTCATTCATATGGCTTCTTGCAAATAACATTCGTATCCCATTGATCCCCAAAATAGCTTGTGGAGAAATAGGAAGATAGTAATATACCCACATCGCTAAGCATGGGTCAGAGAGGTTGTGAATTGACAGGCAGCTTTCTAATTATTTGAGCCAGCACTTTACCCAAATCTTCTGACTCAAAATCCAGGGCTCAGCCCACTACCAAGATGCCCTTGGCATGGATTAGTTTATCAGACTGGCTTGTGATCTAGAGCTTCTGGGGGAAATTCAGAAACCCTTCCGCACCCTCCACAAGCCACCTCCCTTGACTGAAGTGGACAGCATCTCACGGAAACCCCACGAGGAGGAAAAGCTGGGGCAGCCTGACAACCCAAAAGGCAAAGTAAGGACCGTGGTCCCGCAGTACCTTAAGCTCTACTTATAGGGGTGATATTACCATGTCTTCACCAACGTTCATGGCTCTTTACAAAGAAAATCTGAGAACTGCCAGAATGGAGGCCTGGAAGCCCAGGATTCTTTCCATCAGCAATGAGATTTCTCAGGCAGTGGGGACAGTAAAAAAATTTAAATTAATCTACTCTGAGGCCTACCTTGGGTAAGAAAGTGCCACGACTTCTGAGAGGTGTCAAGAAACCGCCTCAGAGGTACAGAGCGCATTTCCAAGTCTGGTTCCTTGAAAGTGCAACTTTAGCCCAATGTCCAGCTCAGCCTCACAAGCCCACGGAAGAACTCTCACTGTAGCGGTGAGCTCTGGTTTCTTTGGGGTTGGTAATTGAGTTGTTGTTGCTGAGCATTTCACTTTCACTCCACACACCAACACACACACAATATCCCTAGAGCTAGAAATGCCCATTATATACTCTGATTGGCATGCAAAAAGGAAAAAGAAGAGTGTTCCATTCCTCTACCTTTCTCCACCTCCAACCCCCTCCCATACCCAATAAACAGAAGAGTGGAGCCCCTGAATGAAGAAAGTCAGAGCCAATAAGAAAAACCAGATCAGACCCATACCTCATTAACAAAAACAGACATTTATAGAACTTCCAGTATACACGGAGGACAGTGAGTTACAGTCAGCATACAAAGGGCTGCAATGCATCTTTGATGTTCATGAATTAACTGCCCTCCATCCCCAAGAGCAGACAAACAGATCAATGAGAAACAGCAAAGCACCTTGGAAAATGAGGCATAGCCTTTCATCCCAGAAATTTCAAAGATCCTTTGCAAACGTTCATGAGGCTCAACCCCATTCCATGGGCCGTGAGTGGAAAAGCCAACATTGGCCATAAACTGACCTCTGCCTCTATCTCCTCCTGCTCAACCTCACATAATCTCCTCTCTCCAGTACGGTCTGGTTAAGTGACTATTTTGCTTTATTCATTTGCTTACTCTTTAATCCAGCTTCTATTATAGGCCGTTAGGTATAGTGAGATGTACATCTGCAGCCCCTTCCCTCGGCGAGCTCACCCTCTGCAGGGGGAAAGAGCCAGCGTAGCCATATCAGCAAGCTGAAGCATTCAAGTGCTGTGGGACCCCAGACCAAAAAAAAAAAAAAAAAAGGAAGGTTCTGCATGAAAACGTCGGGAAAGACACCTGAAGGATCTGTGAGCTGAAGCAGCTATAGCTGCACGGTAGCCTTCTCCCTTGGAAAGTTTCCAAGGAGTGTAGGATGGTCACCAGGAGAGCAGGTGCAGCAGGGGAGCAGGAGGGATTGAGGTGGGCTCTCGGGGTGCCTTTCTCAGGGCATCTGGTCATCCCTAAAAGCTAAAGAAGCATCAGTGCCACTGTAGTCCACGTATTTAACAAGCTCCTGGCTTACTTTGAGAGCCTCCTCTGTTCTCAGTGTCTTACACACCTCATTACATGGCTAAGAGGCTGCCTCGCAAGTCAGAAAGATGTGGGTTTGGTTCGTGATCGTCACATAATTACTTGGGCAAATTAATTACCCTTGGAGCCTCAGTTTCCTCATCTTTAAAATGGGAATGATAATAATAGTATTGATCTCAGAGAGTTGTTGTGAGAATTAGATGAGAAAACTTATGTGATTCACTTAACAGAATGCCCAGCACAGATTAAATGTTCAACAAATATTAGCCAATATTAAAATACGCCACAACCCCGTGAACTAGGATATTAAATATCACTAGTCCCTTTCTACAGATGGGGAAATCAAGATTCAGAGATGCAGTCGATTGCCAATGTTACCAGCTGGAAGTGACGGAGACAAGACTCAGCGTAGGTGGGACTGAGCCAGATCCCTGCTGGTAACTGTGCCACAACCAAGGGCTCATGGTCACCATCCAGCAGAAGAGTGCAAGGAGCAGAGGTGAGAAAGACAAAATATTGGAAGACTTGGTCCACCCAAGCATAAAACTTGGACCCTCAAGTATAATTCCCAAAGGGATGGCAAACAAAGAAGTGCCTTGGTGTGAAACACTATTATCATCCCTTTTATTAAGTGGAAATTGGGGCTCAGCTTAGATGACCTGCATTAAGCCGCACGACTAATGTGTAGCAGAGCCTGGACTGAAACTTTGGTTTTCCAGTGCCAGGGTCCACTCTCAACCTTGCCACGATGTGGCCCTGCCTGGTTTCATGGCTCCTACCCCAAAACCACCAAGCACTGTCGACTCTGGGTCTAGAGCTATAGAACAGGTTTTTGCCTCAACCGAAGGAAAAAAGGAAGCCAGTGGACATTTACTGAGCCCTCCTGTGTGTCCAACTCCTTGCTAAATGTCTTGCATACAGTCATTTAATCATTCCAAAACCCTGTGAGGTAAGTTCAAGTATAGCATTTTTCAGAGAGGGAAACAGAACGATTTTCCAATTTCAGTAAATCTCTCAAGGTCAGCAGCTTAGTAAGAGACAGGGAACTTGAGATCAGGTCTGTGCTAAAACTCCAGCTTTGCCCACCCCCTCCTGCATCACGCTGCCCTGGGGGGAATCTGGGGAGAGGCCCCTTCCTGTTCATTCATGGGCAAAGCTACTTCTGGGCGTCTGGTTGCCATTTGGAAGTTTCCTTCAAGAAATGGGAAGGATCAGCTCAGACTGTTGAGGGGGAAAGTGTCTTCAAAATACCATTTTATGCCCTAATATGAACCTGTCTTCAAAGTTCATCAGCTTTGAACCTACTGCTTTAAACTAGCCTCTTGGACATTCCAGGGGAAGTGAAGAGCTGCTAAGGCTGGAATGACAGCCCAGGGGCCCATAAATTCCAAGAAAAACCATAATTTTTATTCTTCTGCCTTTAACTAGAAAATAACAACATATAATGATGGTGCTTAGTGCAGAAAACCATAAACTCAGGGACTCAGCTTGATTTAATTCCAAACCTAATGCTATTTTTCTCACATGATCATGTCTATTCATTTGCTCCTGTGATTTACTGACTACTTTTCTTTTACTGCACGTACATTTTGGGCTATGTGCTATAATAGGGGTGATCAATATACCACCAAGTAGTTTTTATGAAGAATTTTCAAACCTTAGATTTCAAAGTCTTGAGTTATTTTTTAGTGTTTAGAAAGAAAACAACAACAAAGCAGGACCAAGTAGAAAACTTGAGGACCTAAGACGGAGGCACATCTTCTTGGAGCCAGATGACCTGCCGCTCCCCCAGTCACAGCTGTGGATTGAATCACCTCTCCCCAAAGACGTTTTCGAGTCCTAACCCTGGTCCTGTGGGTGTGAGCCCATTTGTGAATAGGATCTTCCAAGTTGTCATTAGTTAAGATGAGGCCAAACTGGATCAAGGTTGTCCTTAATCCACTATCACTGGAGTCCTTTTGAGCAGAGGAAATTTAGGCATGAGGTAGGAGGAGACAGGAGACAGACTGCCATGTGACAGAGGCAGAAATCGACTTTGGAATGCCAGAAAACCACCCCCAGGATGCTACAGACTTCAGAGAAAGTGTGGTCTTTCCAACATCTTGATTTTGGACTTCTAGCCTCCAAAACTATGAGACAATAAATTTCTGAAACTTAAGCCAACTATTCTGTACTATTTGTTATAGCAGCCCTGGCAAATTAAGACATGGTCCATGTTACAGAACGGTGAGGTGGTTTGGCTTGAGATCTGGATGGCTTGGCTAAAACGACAAACACATAGAGGCCAGGTTTTCTTGGCCAAAAATTAGAACATATAATCTGATGACAAATATATTTTTGAAAATAAGATGGTCCTAGGAGATATGGTATGTCAGCTCACTAAACTCAGGTGTGATTCCCCAGCATGCCTCTCCCCCACCCTAGAAGGGAAATAGCAGCAGCATCCCAGTGCTTCCCTTGCACTACCTTCATGGTTGAGTCTAAAGAGCTCTGAGGGGTCCCTGAGGAATCCAGCAGAATAGCATTTACCACACAGCAGAGTTTAAGATCAGGGATGTGATCCAGAACCACCACAGAAGGTTTGCTTTGAGGTAGAGAAAGAGCCTGTGAGGTGTACCTGCAGCACATGAAAGAGCACTAGCCAAACCCAGCAACATATAAAAAGGATTTACACAAAGACCAAGTGGGATTTATCCCAGGAATGCAAGGTTGGTTTAACATCCAAAAATCAATCACCATGATATATCATATTAATAGAATAAAGGGGGAACATATTATTATTAAATTAAATAATTAAATTAATTATTAATTTAATTAATAATTAAATTATTAAAACATATTATTATCTAAATTGACAAAAAGTATTTGAAAAAAATCCAAGACTCTTTCATGATAAAAGCATTCAACAAACCAGGACTACAAGGGAAATTCCTCAGTCTGATAAAGGGGATCTACAGAAAACCCACAATTAACATCATACATAATGATGAAAGACTGGATGCTTTCCCCCAACAATCAGGAACAAGACAAGGATGCCCACTATTGCCACTTGTACTCAACATTGTACTAGAAGGCTCTAGTAGGAGCAATTAGGCAAGAAAAATAAATAAAACGCTTTGCGATTGGAAAGGAAGCAAACTATTACTATCCACAGATAGCATGATCTTAAATAAAGAAAATCTTGAGGAATCCACAAATAAACTATTAGTACAAATAAATGAGTTTAGCAAGTTTGCAGGATACAAGATCAATAAGCAAATATCAACTGTATTTCTATATACCATCAATGAACAATCAAAAATAAAATTAAGAAGCCAATTTCACTTACAAAATAGCATGAAAAAGAATAAAATACTTAGGAAAAAAAATTTAACAAAAGAAGTGCAAGACATACACTAAAAACTACAAAACATTGTTAAAAAGAAATTAAAGGCCTAAAGAAATGGAAAGACATTCCATGTTCATGGATCAGAAGACTTAATATTGTTAACACAGCAATACTCCCCAAATTGATTTATAGCTCCAAAACAATCCCTATCAAAATCCAAGCTGCCTTTTTTGCAGAAATGGAAAAGTGGATCTTTAAATTCATATGGAATACAGAACAAAGTTCAGGACTCACACTTCCTGATTTCAAAACTTACTACAAAGCCACAGCAATTAAAACAGTGTGGTATTGGCATAACAATAGACATGTAGACCAATGGAGTAGAACTGAGAGTCCAGAGATCAACCTTCACATCTATGGCCAACTGACTTTTACAAGGATACCAGGTCCCCTCAATGGGGAAAGAAGAGGCTCTTCAACAAAGGGTGCTCTGGCGCTGAGGGACTATTACCAAGTGCTAATCAGCGATGTCTTTGGAGAAAGACCCTCATCAAAAAGGGAAAATATTAAATAAAATGGAGTTTTTTATGGCTAAGAGGTTTCAAAGTGAGTCGGGAGGTCATTCCAGAGGTTACGTTTATGCATGTCTCAGCCAGACTCCACAAACTGCACAGTAAACAAAGCTTCAAAGAGAAGTTCTCCTGAGGCCCTAGGGAGACCCAGACATCTTAGGCAAGTCATGAAATCAACACAGCCTCCGCGGGCCCCATCTGGAAATATACGAAAAGCTATTTCTCCAATGTAATATAGTTAGACTCATTTATAAATCCCTCAGCCGTGATCCTTCTATTTCTATTATTTGAACCTATAATTTTCTACTTACTTGTTGAGTGTATTTCTCGGAGGCTTACAGCCTTCGGATGGTTCCTGTGCCGGGGGAGCCCTGCAGCCCGGCAGATACGTGGCCATCTCCAACTCTCCAATTCTCAGGCTGCCCTGGACGACTACCAGATGATGGTGGTGGGCAGCCCCAGCCCAAAAGGAAGGCGTGCCTTCAGCTGCAAGCACAACATTCCATTCCTCTGCCCCATGGTATCTACGTCCTTTCTCAGCCTGAAGTAGTCAGAGTGGACATCGTCCCAAATCCCACGAGATTGAGAAATGAACAAAAACAAGGGGGAGTGTTACTGCTGACTAGAGCAGATTGAGTGTTATTGTAGTTGTCTTAACTAACATGTAACATTGATATAAAAATTAATTAATTTTAAAAATGGAGCTGGGAAAACTGGATATCCACATGCAAAAGAATGAAATTGGACCCGTACTTCATATCATATACAAAATTAACTCAAAATGGATCAATGGCTTAAATATAAGAACTAAAATGACAAAGATCTGAAGAAAACATAGGGGAAAATCTTCATGACCCAGTATTTGGCAATGGATTCTTATATATGACATCAAAAGCACAAGGGACAAAAACAAAACAAAACAAAAATAAATATATTGGACTTCCTCAAAATTAAAAGTTTTTTGCTTAATGCAAAATTAAGGACATTATCAAGAAAGTGAAAAGACAACCTACAGAATGGGAGAAAGTATTTGGAAATCATATATCTGATAAGGGATTAATATTCAGAATATATAAATAACTTCTATAATTCAACAACAAAAAGACTAACAACCCAATTCAAAAACAGGCAAAACCCATGAAACTACACTACACAGTGAACCCTAAGTTAAACCATGGACTTTAAAAATGCAAGTTGTTGGTGGAGGAGTGGTGTACGGGAATCCTGTATTTTATGCATGATTGTTCTCACAACTTCTCTAATAAAGAAAAAAATTAACATAAAATAAAACGAAAATGTGCAAAGGACTTGAATCGACATTTCTCCAAAGAAGGTATACAAATGGCCAATAGGCACATGAAAAATGCTCAATATCATTAGCCGTTAGAGAAATGTAAACCAAAACCACAAAGAGATACCACTTCATAATTTCTAGCATGGCTTCATTTTAAAAATGGAAAATAAGTGTTGGTGAGGAAAAACTGGAACCCTCATGCACTGCTGGTGGGAATGTAAAATGGTGCAAACACTGTGGAAACAATTTTTAAATTCCTCAAAAAGTTAAACATAGAATTACAATATGACCCAGCAATTCCACTCCTACGTATATTTCCAAAAGAATTGAAAGCAGGAACTCAGCCAGATATTTGTAAACCAATGTTCACAGCTGCTTTATTGCAATAGCCAAAAGATGGAAACAATCCAAGTGTCCATCAACTGATAAGCAGAATGTGGTCTATACACACAATGGAATATTATTCATCCATAAAAAGGACTGAAGTTCTGATACCTGCTATAATATGGATGAACCTTGAAAACATTATGCTAAGTGAAATAAACCAAACACAAAAGGACAAATATCGCATGCGAGAAGCCCAGACCAACGGAACGTGGGAGAGACACCATCATGAGCCTTGCCGTGGCACGGAGGAGCCAGGATTGCCAGCAGCTCGCCTTCAGGGAGAAGCACCGCCGTGAAGATGCCTCGATTTGACGTTTTCCAGGCCTGGAAACTACAAGCCAACCCACTTCCCGGTATTTGCTTCAGCGGCCGAGGAGACTAAACCCCCTCCTCTCCACTGCCTGGGTTCTGAGGGGAGCTAAGGCAGAGAGAGAGGAGCCCCTGGGTTCCCAGTGAACAAGTGGGGAAGGGGACACGTGCAGAGCTGGCTCTGCGCTGAGGGACAGAAGTCAGGGGCACTATGAAAAGCGTCATCGTCCTCGTCCCAGGCTGTGCTCCTGCCGTGGGCGTCAGTCTCCCCATCCGGCTGGCATGGCAGCCTAAATCACGATGTCATTTCTCCAGCTTTCCTGGGACATAGTGTGGGAACTTACCCAACCAAAACACTGTCCAGGAGAAGCGCTGACGCATCCAGTCCAAAAGGGAACGTGACAAGCCCGTCAGAGCCTTTCACCGAGGATCAGTGCAGGCACGCGGAGGCGGCCAAATGGCCACATCTGTCTGCTTCATCCTTTGTCCACACGTCAGTGATGCCCTTCTTGTCACTTGTAAGCTGGTGTTGAGTTTAGGAAGAGCTTATTTGGGTTAAAGCTTGTAGATGGGCCACAGGACGGAAACAGGCTGTGAAGCCTGGAGACAGGTACACTGTGTTTCCGCATTAGAGCCCCACGGATGTCTTTGGGGTTTCCCTCTTTCTTGGGCACCAAAATTACATTTGCAGTCTCACAGAGCCAGACGAAGCTGCCTTATTTCTTTTCGGTGCATTTCTTGAGAAAGTTCCCAAAGCCATCTATCTACTGTTCATTCCCCATTCAGTGACTGTTTCCTGGGAATCGGCTCCATGCTAAGCACTGGGGCTGCAGTTATGCTGCTTGCCATCCCGTGGTGGTAAGCTCTGGGCTCCAGTGGATCCTCGGGATTCATACCAGCATTGGGGGGGATGCGGAAGGGGGGGCAGTCATGGAATTTGGAGCAAGTGAGACCGAAGTGCTAACCCAGCGCTCCCTATTAGCAAATGTCTCGACTTCCCTGAGCCTTCATTTCTCATCTCTGAAGTATGGGTGATAATCTCAGCGGCATGGGGCTATCGGAAGAACTAAACAGACGTGTGCAGAGCACACTACATGGTACCTGGCCCACATAATGGTGGCTGTCAATACATGGTAGCCATTATTGTTAATAAGAATAATCCTGATCCCCAAATGCGAATCTTTTAGAAAGAAGCAAGACCTAGTAAAAGACACAGAACTAGGTATCAGAAAGCCCCACGGTCTCTATCTGTGTCTTCAGATGTGTCACAGCCTTACTACCTCAGTGTTACCAGTCATAAAATGGGAATGGCACCCACTTCCTCCTAGAATTATTGCAAGGATGCATTAGTTATTTCTTGCAGGGCCCTTTGAAGCTGAAAGTGTCAAGTAAGATCCAAAAATGGAAGGTGTGTCACGTGTTAGAAGAAACAGGTGTCTTCCCAGGGATGTGGTCCCTGCAGTACCAGCTCCCCATTCTTTGACTCATCCTGAGCGAGAGCAGTTCAAATAACACCACAATAAATTAAATGCCCCCACCCACCCTCTTTCTCCAGCCCATGGAGGGAATGAACATTTCAAACTGTGTTGACAAAATGTGCTTTCAAGTTTTTGATAACAAGAGGCTCCACGTGCACTTCTGACATGCCAACAGTCACATCCCAATGAGCGTGCTTCTCAGATCTGCTACTGGAACTTGTGCCACCATTGTCCACGATAGGTCTGCCTCTGGGCTCCGGGGTGTTTTCCAAGCTCAGCCATCAGTATTACATGTTGTGCCTTCAGAAGTCTCCCACAGGAGTCTCCCACAGGCTGCCTGTGCAGAGAAGAGCCTGCCTGGCACCACCTCCTGATCCTTTCTCCCCAGGGAAGATGGAGTCACAGGAAGACCCACTGCCTTGAAGCCGTCATTCTCACAGTATAGTGCCTGCACCAGCAGCATCCGCATGGCCCGGGAACCTGTTAGCAAAGCAAGCTCAGTGGCCCGCCCCATCCCCAGGGAACCAGATGCTCTGGGCGCGGGGCCCAGGGATCTGATCTAACTCACCCTCCAGGTGGTTCGGATGCTCGCTGACATTTGAGGACCACTAGTGCAGGAGAAGAACAAGTCCAACAGGTGCTGCGGGAGAGAAACCCCTGGGACCTTGAAGCCGTGTAGTGAGATTCAGAGTTGGCTTCCAGAATTTTCCAAACTATGAATCACACTTTCTTTAGGCCAGGCACTATTCTAAAGTGCTTTAATTAAATTTTTTTTTTTAATATTTACAAAAGTTTATTTCTTGCAGTAATGTTTGAAATAGCAGAAACTGAAAATAACTGGACTGTCCAATACTAATGATTTTTTTTTTTTTTTTTTCCATTTTACCAGGAGGTCCCAGGGATTGAACCCAGGTCCCTCCATATGGGACACGGACGCCCAACCACCTGAGCCCCCAAATAGAACTTTTTTTTTATTTTTATTTTACTAATGATGTTTTAAAATATAGAAAATCTATAATTTTTGATGATGAATATTGGCTCTCTTTACCATGTTATCAAATATATTAAATTTTAATTTACTTTAAAATAGTGTTTTTTTTCCCTCAGTTTGTATCATTTATCCTTCTGAAGTCAAAACAGCTCAAAGCTGCACTAAGACGTTTGGGACATCCTTGTGTCAACTCCTTCAGCCCTCACCAGGATCTCGTGAGCCAGATATGGTTCTCACTACCACCATTTCACAGATCAGGAACAGGCACAAAGAAGTGAAGTAGTTTGTCAGAGAATCTGCCTCCAAAGCCGTGCTCCGGCCCTCACACTACACTGCCTGGGCCCTCGTGGGAGCGTCTGTAACTCGCAAGCGTTTGTCCCTTAGGCTGGAGTCTGATTGGGCCACAGTGGGCCGAGGGGCCTTTAGCGTCCACGTTGACTCCAGGCCTCCGGCTGGGCGTCCTTGCTCCTCGGGGCACATCTCCAAGGACCTGGTGTGCCGGCCTGTGTGCTGGGTGGGATCGTGTCCCCGAGGCTCACGTCTACCCAGGCCTTACTTGGAAATAGGCTGGAGTTGGGGTCCTAATCCAATGACTGGTTCCTTATAAGAAGGGAAAACAGACACACAGACACGTCCCGAGGGAGCCCAGCCACGTGGAGATGGGCAGCAGCTGGAGAGGCCACACAAGCCTGGGATCGCCAGCAACTGCAAGGCGCTGGGAGGAGCAAAGAAGGGCTCTCCTGGAGCACACGAGGGAGCCTGGCGCTCTTGGCACCTTGAGTTTTGGACCGTTAGCCTCCAGAACTGTGATGCAATAGATTTCTGCTGTTTTAAGCCCCCAGTTTGTGGTACTTGGTAGCAGCAAACCTTGGAAACTAATACGGCGTCACTAACCTGAGCAATTTGGTCACACTATTTTGGCCACTCCTGCCCACCTACACTGACCAAAGTGGTCAAGGGAATTGTGGGCTGTTGGTTTGCACTGAGGCTCACAGTTAGCCGTATTTAGTACAAAGCACAGGCTTATGCTCTCAACTTAGAAAAGAACAGTCAACCTTATACTACAAAGCATTGCTAGGGACTGTTCCCATCAAGCAAACATTCTGCTTGTAGAAAGTTGCCACATGTTCTACACATGGATTGTTCATTTGGACAATTCTAGATCATAAAAGCATACATAGTGGAGATTTAAAAGAGATCTTATATTTTAAGTCAACACACCTTTCCAGTGCCTGGGTTCTCTGATCACCAACCTGTCAACTGATCATTCAGCCATCGGTTGATGGGAATCCATCCCCAAGAAGGTCCATTCCATGTCACACATCTCAGGGTGCTAGAAATAGCTTCCTCTAATAAACCAAGCTCTTCCTTGTAGCAGCTTCCTAGTATGACTCTGGATCTAATCTGTCTCTCACTTTACCTTCTAATACTTGAAGTCAGGGATCGCGTCTTCCCCAAGTCTCCTTCCCTGAGCCCTCGGGGCTGTGATGTCATTTGGACTCTTGTCACCAGCTGGGCGACATCTGCAAACTCACTTGACTTTTGTTTATATCCCTCATAAAGTTCGGTGTCCAGAACTGAACCCCAGATCCCAGGGCGTGCTCTAGTCAAGGAAAAGAGGAACAAAACGACCCCCTCCCAGCTGATGCATTTGAACGCAGACATAGCTCACGCTGCTTGAGGGGTCCCAGTACAAACGTGGAGACCATTTGGTTCACTGCTGAGTGCATGCATCCACATAGGCTCTGGGCACTTTTGAGCCTGTCAGATACCAAAAAGGCATTCTCAAATACTCAAGAAGATAATTTTTAAAAAGTTAATAACACATTGCTGCAGTGTGCCCTTGGACTTGGAGAGCAGCACATCAGCTTCCAAGCAGGGGCCCTGGTCGCATGTGTGATGAGATTCAAGACGGGCGAGGTTGAGAGGTGCAAGAAGATTTTTGTTTAGAAGAGTGCCCAGTGCCAAGCCGTGGGAAAGGGAGGCAAGCTCAAGACCGGGACAAATCTGCATGGTCTGCTTGGCCCTGGATCCGCTTACACAGACGCCAACAGAGCAAAGGCTTTACCTGGGGAGAGCATCTGGGGAACCCCCAGAAGGACATCCCTGGACAAAATGATCTTTGCTAGTATTAAGAAGTAGACAGAAAGGTCAGACTTGATAGCTTGTTTCAGAAAGGCCCCTACAGGAGCAGGTGTAGCTTAGTGGTTGAGCACCTGCATTGCATGTACGAGTCCAGGTCCAATTCCCAGTGCCTCCTACGAAAGAAAGAAAAGCTGCTAATGAGTAATAGTTGGCCACTGCCTTATTTAGTACAAAACAGAAAAGTCTTTACATGTGCCGTACTTAACTTGATCTCAAGCAGACTTCAGCTGATGAATGGCTGATGGAATGACTTTGTTGGACAGTCCTGAGTGAGATAAGACTGGCTTGTAGTTAAGTGAATATGACCAGGCTTTTTGAAGTTTGATAGGAATTCAGTCCAGATAAATGATTGGACTTGAGTCTAGGTTGGGTTAATAGCAGTCAGCTTTTCAGAAAAATGGTAAATGCTAAGCCACAATTTCTGGGAGATGAGTTTTCTATTTAGAGTTTTATGATTGGCTATATGAACGTATTTAAATACTAGGGCAAATCCGTTCACTGTCTCGTAGAATAGAGCAAGGCTCACCTGTTTCAGCTGGTGTTCATTGGCCCGTTTAAAGACAAGGGCTTGCAATCTAAATTTCTTTAAAAATAAAAATTAAAAATTAAAAAATGAATAAAGACAAGGGCTGAAGATAAGGTAGCAGGGCCCGCTGTACTTTTTGGGTCTTGACTACGTCAACTAATTTAAATTCCCTGTATCTGAAATGTTGCCTTTTAATTAACAAAAGGGATTTCAACGTGGTTTATGTATAATATCAAATAAAGAAGGTTAAACACGTCTCAAAAAACACCAAAAACCCACATTGCTGAACCTTGGCCCTCCCGGGGAACCCTGTGCCTTCTATTTCAATTCGTGTCATCAACACTGAAGCAATTGATGGAAGATTCTGGAGTCAGAGGAGGTGAGGGCCTCAGCCCCAGCCTTCCTACCTGAGCGCCCCTGGCTCCAGGTGGGAGGCAGGACCTGCCCCACGTCACGCCTCCCGAGGACGAGGCAGCAACAGGTCTGGGCTTCCTGGGAGAGAAGGGACGGGAAGGGAAAGGCAGCTGTGCCTCGTAGGACGCACTGCGGCTCTCGGGCTTCCCTCCTCTGACCCTCCTCACCACCTCACCGCCGCCCTCAGAACAGCTTGAGCGTCTCGGCACCAGCCCTGCGCTCTGTGGGCAGAGCTGGGGCATCTGCTAAGTGGGCCTTTTCCTGAGGGTCTTCTCAGGCAGGGGACCCCAAGACCGCCACCGAATGGTCACTCTGGTTCCCCCTTGGGAAATCGGTCTCTCACTGGCACAGTTTCCTGGGTTTCCTCTGCGGTCTGGGAAAAGCATGACTGTGCTGGGTGAGCGCTGCACAGTGATTCGCCATGATGCGCGGCTTCCTCCTCTCCCTTCACACCCGGTGAAATGTTTTCCATTACACAGATTATTCATGACACATAAATTTGCCACTTTTCAAGTGAGATCATTTTGGAAAGT
>JAQZBX010023149.1:0-31053 GCA_029593785.1 Cabassous unicinctus | reverse complement strand
TTTAAAAAAAAAAAAAGAGTGGTGAAATAAAATATGACAGATAAAACCCAAATATTCAGGAATAAACTTAACCAATGATGTAAAGCACTTGTATTCAGAAAACTACAACTCATTGTTAAAAGAAATCAAAAAAGACATAAATAACTGGAAGAACATTCCATGCTCACAGGTTGGAAGACTAAATATCATTAAGATGTCAGTTCTACTCAAATTGATATACAGATTCATCACAATCCGGATAAAAAATTCCACCAGCATTTTTTTAAATAAATGGAAAACATGATTATCAAATATATTTGGAAGGGTAAGGGGTCTTGAATAGATAGAAATATCTTAAAAAAGAAAATCAAAGTTGGAGGATTCTCATTTCTGGACTTTACATCATATTACCTCACTACAATGGTAAAAACAGCATGGTACTGGCATAAAGACAGACACATAGACCAATGGAACCGACTTGATGGTTCAGAAACAGATCCTCACATCTATGGTCAAGTGATTTTTGACTAGCCTGTCAAACTCACCCAGCTCTGGCAGAACAGTCCATTCAACAAATGGTGCTGAGAAAACTGGATATCCATAGCAAAAGAAGGAAAGAGAACCCCTATCTCACACCTTATATAAAAATTAACTCAAAATGAATCAAAACCCTAAATAAAAAAGCAAGAACCATAAAGCTTCTAGAAGAAAATGTAAGAAAATATCTTCAAGACCTGGTGGTAGGTGGTGGATTCTTAAAGGAGATAAGAAGAGGATTGAGATGGGATTCTGATGTTTAATGTATGTAGAAGTTTTAATTAGCTTTACTGTAAAAGTGTGGAATTGTACAGAGCTGATGGCAACACATTATACTGAGTAACAGCTGGTTTATAAATGGGGATGTGGCTGAAAATGGTAGTCTAGGGATGTAAATACCAACTGACAGAAAGCTAGAGAATAATCTCAGGACTGAATAACACAGTGAACCTAGAAGTAGATGAGAATTGTGGTTGATGGTACAGAAGCAAGAGTGTCCTTGGTGAACTAGAGCAGATGCACATCGCTATTGCACAGTGGTGGAAATGTGGAGAAGCATGGGAAAAATACAACAGCAGTGACCTATGGACTGTAGTCCATAGATGTACTGTGTTGATAACGTGGGAGTATGGAAAAAGTGTGCCAAATGTACGTTATGGACCTGGTAAAATCTGATGATACTATCTCATAATCTGTAACAAATGTTCCACCACGGTTTGGTGTGTTGATAGAAAAGGGTGTTTTTGGGAATTCTGCACATGTGCATGATTGTTTTGTAAGCTTACAACTTCTGTCATAAAAACATATTTTTAAAAATAATTTAGAAATTTAAAAAGTGATGCCTAAAAAAGGAGAGACATTAGCCTCCAATGAATGTTAATACTTACTATACACTGAATTAGTTATACTCACTGGCTTATTTAATCTTCACAGGAGACCAATAAGGTAGTAAAGAAACTGAGGCTTAAACAACTGTTCCCAAGGCAAACAGCTCCTAATAGCAGACAGGCATTCTGACCCTGATATTTACATCTCCAGGGAGTGGTGGACCCAAGGTCATAGGACCCTGTCTGCTTCCAGCCTTCTGCTCCACAATCCCTAAAGTGCACTATTTGTCCTTCTCGTCCAAGATGGCGGTGCAACTACCACACCAATGCTCCACCATCTGGAAGAAGGAAGTGGGAAGAGTAGCTAGAAATATGGTCGCAGCTTCATCTTTAGGAAAGTCCCCAGTATTACCACAAAACCATCCACTTCTCCACATGTGAGTGGACATAGGCATATAACCATTCTACCTTCAATGAAATCTTCAGATGCAATCTGTGCTGTATCAGGTTGTAAATGCATCTAGCTGTTATGCAGCCAGATAAAAATTATAGATTCTGAAATGCTTATCCAGGTAGATAATTATAGTTTCTAATACAGTCCACCCCTTTAGCTATGCAAGCATCCAACGTATACCCTTTTTCCTATATGGAGAACATACTCACCACATCCCCAAAGGAAACAGGATGAACACCCAACTGGTACTGCCATCCAGTTCAAATCCCAGGACCTCTGAGTGAAGTGCAATTCTCCCCCTCACATCCTGATGTGGGTTTCTGTGGTCTGGAAATCTACAAACTCAATGGCAATTGTCACTCACAATACATCCAAGACTAGAGTAATAACTGGATCATGACAAATGGAAATCCCACTTGAGACTTCCTGTTTCCATTAATGGCAAGACAGGTTCTTTGGATCAACCTTCCAACACTTTAAAAACAGCTCTAGAAGCCGGATGTTTTTCCAATCTTCTTAAGTGAATAAATGACCTGAAAAGACAAAATGGAATGACGAAGACACTACTAGTGTAGAAACACTACTAGTGTAGAAACTTAGAGATAAAATGATCATAAATTATTCTTTTATCCTGGAGGCATATCTCGATTTAGGAACAAGTGAACCTCTGTTTTGATAGTCTCATGGTAAGAGGACAGAGAATCAAAATGCAGGGGTGTTATAAGGAGGGGAATCTGTAAGGAGACCCTCCTTACACGAGCAGAGATCTCAAAGCACTACACTCTCAGGGTGAGACCAAACTGGGAGCCCTCCTCAAGAATGTTTACAATTTGAGTTTAAACTGCCCTACTCATTTTGGGTACCCCAAACCTTGGACATCATTTGACATAAACCATCTCCAGCAAGGTTCCAAAGACTACTCTCTTGAAAAAGACATCTTTCTCAGATTCGACAAATATTATTTCAAATATGACAGTCAATACACAGACAGCAGCTACACAAGGAAACTGACACCATGAGTGAAAACCAGCAAAAACAACAGGCAACAGAACAGATATGCAAGGACTTCAGATATTGCAGTGATCAGACACACACTATAAAACACCTATTTATGCTTGTTTAAGTAAAGATAGTAAAAAGTAACTTACTAACCATAGAATCATAGTAAAGACCCGTGTGGTTCAAGAAGACTGGGAACGTTAGAACAGGAAGGAGCCCAAGGTGCCTGGGGTGTCTTGAGGAAGACAAGATCAGCTGGAAAGGGGGTTTTTAGAGTCAGCAGAGGCTCAAGGGGCAGACACCCTTGGGCAATGAAAAGAGAACAACGTTTGTAGCAGGATATTATTATTCTGAGATACTAACTGAAGCTTCTCTGACATCATCACCCCCTTGCACCGACCACTTTCAGAAACAATCATTTCCCATGTGCACGGTCCTCAAGGCGGGGAGAGCTGATTCAATGAGCATGAAGATTAAAATTCTTGCATTTGAGATCAAGACACTCTTAAAACTCATAATACAGATACCAGTCTTCAAAGAGAGTATACTTTTTATTTGTGAGAGATGGACTTTCTCAGAGAGAAAGGAATAATAGTCACATTTAGTTAGTTTCTACCTGTACCAGAAACAGCTTTAAGTCATTCATGTTCAGTCATTGGGGCAACCTAGGCGCTGTTGCTGGCCCCATTTTACAACTGAGGAAACTGAGGCACAGAGAGGGCGATTAACTTGCACAGCAGAGCTGAGACTTGAAGACAAGCAATCTGACTCCACAGAACATGTTCTTGGGGTTTACTCTTGTTTTCGGTGGTTTGGCTATGACTATCTGGGGTCAAACAAGATGGCCCTGCCCCGCACCACACACCAAGATGAGAAAGGGTGGCCCTTGATGGAATGAAGGAATCCAGAGGGGAAAGGGTGGAGATGAACCCTGCCCCTGGGGCTTAAGAGAGCACCTGGCACACAAAGGGGACTCAGCTGGTATCTGCTGGCCAGGCTGCCTGGACAGCATCAGGGGACCACGGGACAAAAGGGAGGAGACTCCCTTAAGACAGGGGAAGGGGACAACCGATGGGATGACTAGTAGAGGAAGACACAAGGGCACTTGCATGGCCCATTCGCAATAGCAAGGAAAGAACTGTGAGTCCCAGACTGGGTGTGACTGCAGCTCTTCTCCCCGTGTTCTGGGCAGGCCATGCGTCTTTGTGGCACAGAGAAAAGGATCTGCCACTTTGGGATCTCTTCTTCCTAGACTCAGAGCCTCAAGCTTGCTCCTTAAATCCATCCTTAACCCTGGTCCCTTTCCTGCTCAAATACCTACCATGGCTCCCTATGGCCCACAGGAAAATGTCTGTGATTGGATTCTGGGAGAACTCACCATCAGAGTGAGGGTCCCTGTGGCCAACCTGCAAGGCAGTCAGGGTCTTAGGCTTGGACACAGCAGCCCCACCTCCACCCTGCCACCCTCACCCTCTGGATCCCCACCGTCTCCTAGCGCCCCCTGCTGAATCACGGTGAGTTTAAAACAGAGGTGACGGCAAAGTTTTATTCCTGGGAATCTGCCAAGGTAGATTGGTGGGGTCAGGGATGCATCTAAGGGCGTGTGCCGGTGCATCCAGTGGGACCAGCGCTCAGTGGCTCCACCCGCAGCCAAAGTCCATCCTCCGTGCGCAGGATGAGCTCCGGCTTCCTCCGGGGCTCGGTGTCCTCGGGCAGGACGCGGAAGCGCAGCAGCGTGAGCGCCAGGACCACCTTCATCTCACACATGGCGAACGTCTGCCCGATGCAGTTCCTGCGGGCGGGGTCCGGAATCAGACTGAGCCCAGGACTCCTGTTTGGGCCCGCATTGCGCCTGGGCCTGCCTGGTACCCCCAACCCTTTCCCAAATCAGCCTGAGGGACAGACAGGGGCTCGCTAACTGTGCGTAGGACCCCCACGTAGGCTTCCATGTCCCCTGAGCTTGGCCTGGTCTCCAAACCCCACTCAGACCAGCAGATGTGCAGGAAGGGGCTCTGGACATACCTTGGACCCCTCCTTGTACCTATCCCCTTTTCCTAGAATCGTGTCCAAACCTCTGACCCACAAAACACATCACCCACCATCAGGAACGCGAAGCTCTGCCAAGACCCTTCCCAGACCTCCGCACTCCTCACCCCATCCCCGCCCTCAGACACCTGCTACCCTCACCTGGGTCCTGCAGAGAAAGGAACAAAAGCCAGAGGAGATCTCTTCTGGGGGTTCTCTGGGTCAAAGCGGAAGGGATAGTACGCCTGGATTGGGGGAGACATGGCTGGTGAGTGGGGTCTCTCGGGACAGCCTGCTACCACCAGAAAAGACAGATGAGGACACAGCAGAGGGGGTGGGTCAGATTTCCCTGGTCAGGACACTGGGCCCTCCCCCAGGTCTCCAAGGTTGGAGAAAATGGAAAAGGGGCAGCACCTCAGGGTCCGGCCAGACTGATGGGTTGTGATGAATCCCAAAGATGCTGATGAGACACACATTCCCTGTGGGAGGAGGGGACAGTTAGGACAAGGGCCTAAGGGAACCCCCTCCCTGCCCAGGGGTCTCCATCCCCATCATTGTGGACACCTTTGGGGATCACCCGGCCATCCGGCAGCTCAACATCCTGGGTACAGCAGCGGGAGATGACGGTGACTGGGGGGTGCAGCCGCAGACTCTCCTTGATGCACATGGTCAGGAAGGGCAAATGGGCCAGGTCGTCCCTATGAAAATCACACTCCCCAGCAATTAACAAGGAAGCAAAAACAGAAACTCCCCCAGCTCCCCTGCTGCCCTGTGACTCCCTCTTACCACCTATCTCTGATCCTTCCTCACTATAACAAAATAAATCCAGGTGGACCTAAGATTTCAGCATCAGAAAATAAAATTTCACAAAACAACTGCCCTGGCAGTCTTAGAAACTTGTCTAAGCAAAACACAACACTAAGAAGACATCCTGGAAAAGGTTAACACTTTTGCATAAAAATGTAAAATTTCTGCATAGTAGAAAGGCAAAATCAAAGGACAAATGAGTCCAAAGAAAAACAGGGATAGCCACCATTACAATCCATAATGTAACATTGAACTGGAGATACTAGCTAATGTAATAAGACAAGAAAGGAAAAAAAAATACAGAGGAAAATATGTTATTTTGTGTGTGTGTGTGCTAAATTATATTATTTTGCATGTGGGTAATAAGAGAAAATTACAAAGAATGAGAATTCAGTGAAGACACTGAATTTAAAATTTTTGTTGTTTTTTTTTTTTTTTTGCCTTCTTTTTGTGTGGCTATTTAATTTTATGTATAGCTAATATAGATAAATGGTTCAAAATTCAGAGTATAAAAGAGGAAATTCTCCCTCGCACTCCCATGTCCCAGAACTATCCAGTTCTCCTACCTACAGGCAGTCCAGATTGTTAGTTCCTATAAGTCCTTCCAGAGCTACTTTTTTGCATTCTTGTTAAAAACATTAATAGCACACTATGTACACTGCTCTGTATCTTGCTTTTTTCATTTAACTGTGTATCTTGGAGATATTCCCCTCACAGCATGCATTCTCTTTTATGAACCTAAAGTACCTCAATTACCATAATTTAATTAATCACTTCCCTAATGGTGTACATTTAAATTGTTTCCAATCCTTTGATATTCCAAACATGCTGCAATGAATTACTTGGCACATGTGTCATTTCCCAGGTGTGCAGATATGTGATAAATTCTTAAAAAGTGGAATTGTTGGTACAAAGAATCTTTGCCTATTTTATAGTGATGGCTAACCTCTACTCCATAGAAGTTGCCCCAATTTACCTCCCATTAGCCATGTACAAGGAGTCTGTTATCCCACATCAATTCCAACACAGCATAATATCTGCCATTTTGATCTTTACCACTCTGATAGATGAAAAAAAAAGGGTATCTAAGTGAGATTTTAATTGGCACTCATCTTACCATGGGAGGTTGGACATTCTTTCATATACTAAAATGCTAGCTGTCCTTGCCCATATATTCATTGGGTTGTTGAACTTTTCCTTGTTGATTTTAGTTTTTCTTTGTATTATACGATCAGACCATTGAGATATGAGTTGCAAATATTTTTCCCATTTTGACTGAGCTTTTGGCTTTGAATTGTAATTTTATGTGTTTGAATTTATCAACTTTTTCTTGTATATTTCCTGAAGATTTAAGTAATAATAGAGGCTTCCCTGCTCTGGGTTATAAAATAATTTTTTCATCAGAAACAGAATGAACTTTGTCAGAACATAGGAAAACAGGCAAATATTTTTAAAATGCTAAATCAAGAAAAAGACAGCTTAAAAAGACATTTAAGGAAATCTCTGTCAGGTCCTTGAATATCTGACCACTGAGATAGTAGAACAAAGACTTCAGGGACCCCACATAACAAGGAATACAATCTATGCAAAAACAGCTTAGCAAAGTCTCTGAACAAATGGATGAGTGCCATTCTCAACAATAAACAACAGCAAACCCTGGGTAAGGGGGAGAAGCCATAGTTACCACATTATATTCAAACAACCAGTTTTCAACAAAAAACTTACCAGGCATCCAAAGACCCAGGACATAATGGCCCTTTCCAAGGAAAAACTAAATGGACAGAAACCATTCCTGAGGAGGCTCAGACAGTGGACATACCAGACAAAGACTTTAAATCAACCGTCTTCAATATGTTCCAAGAGCTAAATGAAACCAATGACAAAAAAACTTAAGGAAACCAGGATATTGATGTATGAACAAAATGAGAATATCACTGAAGAGACAGAAATTATAAAAAGGAACCTAATAGAAATTCTGGCACTGAAAAGTAGAATAACTAAATGAAAAAAAAAAAAGAATGAAGAAAAGTGAACAAGCCCTAGGAGCTTGTGAAGCACAATCAAGTATACCAACACACATATTTGAGGGTACCAAAAGAAAAGAGAGAGAAAGGGCCAGAAAGAATATTTGAAGAAATGATGGCTGAAAGCTTCTTAAATCTGATATGCATACAAGAAGTTCAACAAACTTCAAGAAGGATAAACACAAAGAGATCCTCACTGAGATACATTATAATCTAAGTGTCAAAACACAGACAGGGGTTGCATTTTGGGAAGTTGATGACATAGAAGTTCCAAGAATCAGTCTCTTCACCAAACCAACTATTGAACTGGCATCATCTGTCTGAATTAACCATTGTGGAACTCTGGCATCCAATGGAACACTGTGCAGCATCCAAGGAAGAGCTGGAAGAAGAGGCTGATAATTGTGGTAAATAGGGGTGAATTTTCCTCTTCCCCAGCTGTATGACAGGTAGCAAGGGGGGCTGCAGCCCAGATTCCTGGTCAGCTGGCTGGTGCCAGGAAGGGCTGTAAGTACCTAGTCTTCCAAAATCCAGGGGGATGTGGTCTGATTGTCCACTGCTTTTGAACAGTTACTTCAGATCAATGGGTCACTGATTCTGAGGATGGCCGTTGTTCCAATCCCCTTCAGGCAAAAGTGACAGAAGAGTCTTTAAAGAGGCAGTACCTATTTTTTTTTTTCTCTTTTTTCTTTCCATTCCCCATTTGGGAACAAAAATAGTTTGGAAAAGTCACAAATTGATGATTCCATTCCTCAACAAAACAAAAACAAAATAACTAGCAATCCCAGAGGAGAGGGAGAACTAGATTTCCAGAGTTATAAGAAGATAATACTCAGAATATCCAGTTCTCAACCAAAAAAAAATTACAAAACATGGAAAGAAACAAGAATGTATGGCTCATTGACAGGAAAAAAAATAAGATTTTGCCAGAAACAATCACTAAGGAAGCTAATACATTGGAACAATTAATCAAAGAATTCAAGTCAACTGTCTTAAAAATGTTCAATGAGATAAAAGAATCCATTTACAAAGAACTAAATTAGGAAAACATTGTCTGAACAAAATTAAAAGATGAAAATTATAAAAAGCAATCAAACAGGGAAGTGGATGTGGCTCAAGCAATTGAGCTCCCGCCTACCACATGGGAGGTCCTGGGTTCGGTTCCCAGTGCCTCCTGGAGAAGGTTAGCTGGTGCAAAGGGCAGGCACAGCGAGCTGATGCAACAAGATGGTGCAACAAAGAGACACAAAGAGGAAAGACAATGAGAGACACAACAAACCAGGGAGCTGAGGTGACTCAAGCGATTGAGCACCTCTCTTCCACATGGGAGGTCCCAGGTTTGGTTCCTGGTGCTTCCTAAAGAGAAGACGAGCAGACACAGAGACCACACAGCAAATGAACACAGAAAGCAGACAGCAACCTCGAACAATGAGGGGTGGAGAATAAACAAACAAAATAAACTTTTTAAAAAAAGGAATCAAACAGAAAATTTAGAGCCGCAAAGTACAGTAATTGAAATAAAAAGGTCACTAGATGGATTTAACAGCAGATTTGAACAGGCAGAAGAAAAGAAACAGTGAACTTGAAGACAATTGAAATTATTTATTGTGAGAAGCAGAAAGAAAAAATAATGGAGAAAAATGAACAGAGCCTGAGGAACATATGGGAAACCGTCAAACATACCAACATACACATCATTAGAGTCCTATAAGAATAATAGTGAGAGAAAGGGGCAGGAAAAATATTTGAAGAAATATTTCCCAAATCTGATGAAAGACATGAATATGCACATCCAGGAAGCTCAATGAGATTAAGGAGAAATAACAGCTAAATAAAATGTGGGATCCTGAATGAAATTCTGGACCAGAAAAGAATATTCATGGGGGGGAAATGGTGAAGTTCACATAATATCTATATTTTAGTTAATAATAACCATTGTTAGTTTTCCATTCTTGATATTATTCTATGGTTACATAAAATGTTAACATTAGGAAAATGAGTTAAGGAATATAAGGGAACTCTGTATTATGTTTACAAATTTTCTTTAAGTCTCAAATTAGTCCAAAATTTAAAAGTTTTTAGAAGGAGTACAATTATCTAATAAGAGAAAAATTTCTATAAAGGGCTTATAAGAATATCTGAACAAATGGGGGTTAATTTCACACTCTAAGGAGGGATGACTTAATATGATAAGATGTCAATTCTTTCTAAATTAATCAATATCTTCAATGTAATAAAATAAAAAATCTTGCTGGATTTTTTGGAACTTGATAATCATATTTTATTTGGAAGAATAACGTTTGTGAAGAGTGAAGTCAATTTAAGAATAAAAGATCAAACAGGGACAATTCATTCTACCAGATATTAAGACCTATTACAAAGGTATAGCAATAACAACAGTGGGGTACATTGGCAAAAACATGAAATGATGTATAGAACAGTACAGAGAGTTCAGAGACAGACAGGTAAATAGGTGAAAAGTTAGCATCTGGCAAAGAAGGCTCCCCAAATCCCTGGGCAAAAGACACTCCACAAGAAAATAATGAGACAGGACCAATTTTATCAAATATGAAAATGCTTTAAAAGGTACAATAATGAAGACTTCTTGGCACGTGTACATGAATATATAAACAGAAGTAAACTCAAATATATAAGTAAATTTACGTTATTGCTTAAAATAATGAGACAAGTATATAATAGTCATTAAATTCTGAGGAAATATTTGTAGCCATTTGGAGAAAAAAATAAAATGGATTCTTACCTCAGTTTTATAACAATATAGATTTCACATGGAAAAACATATTAATGTAAAAAATGAAACCTTAAACATATTAGAGGAAAAGGAACAAGAGTTTTACATTTTATATTAGAGCATGATTCAATTAAACTGAAGCTTTCAAAGAAATAATAAATAAATTTGACTACAAATGAATTAAACAAAACCAAAAATAAAGTCAAGAAACAATATGGGAAAGAATTTTTGCATGACTTATAGAGAACTAATTTTCTTAATCTATAAAGAGCTTGTTTAAATTGATAAGAACAAAACTGAAAAAAATCCTAAGAAACAGTACAAATTATGCAAATTGTCATTTCACAGGAAAAATATGCATGATCTCTCAACAGGTGAAAACAATGCTCAACCTACTCATATTAAAGAGATGCCAATTAAAATAATGAAGAGATATATTTCATGTATCAGATTGGCAAAAGTTTAAGAATTTGATATTGCACACCCTTAGTAAGGAGATTGGGAAGCTGGCTGTCTCGAAATTTGTTTGTGGGAGTGGATTTTCCAAGAGCTATTAAATTTTAATACTTGAATCACCTTTGATTTAGCAACTGCACTTCTAGGAATTTGTCCTGCAGAGACAGACACATGGAAGCTGTTTAGTCAGCCAAAGAGGTGCTGATGCAAAGTACCAGAAATCTGCTGGTTTTTATAAAGGGTATTCATTTGGGGTAAAAGCTTACAGTTACAAGGCCCTAAAGAGTCCAACTCAAGTTACCATGAGAGGTACCTTCTCACCCAATCCAGTTGCCACGTGTTGAAGTAAGATGGCGGACCTGGTCTGTCCCCTCTGCCGTGTCTATGGAACTCTCTTTCTTCTTAAGTGAGTGTCCATTTATATAGTCCACCAAGGGGGTGGGAACTTAAACTGAGTTACACCCTACGGATGTGGTCGAATTAAAGCCCTAATCTTAACATAATTTAATCAAAGACATCTCAGCTGAGTCTAATGCAATCAAAGGGTATCACACCCAGAGGAACAGACCAGTTTACAAATACAATCTCTCTTTTTGGAATTCATAAATAATTTCAAACTGCCACAGAAGCACTGAACTTCTTTCAGCAAAATGCTGAAACTACTCCAAATTTCCATTAGTGGGGGAATGCTTAGATAAATTATGGTACAACCATACAATGGAATACTATACAGCTGTCAAAAAGAAATAGGGCCCATTTTTCCTATCACACATTTCAGGCTGGAGAGTAAATCAGTACAGACACTCTGGAAGGCAATTTGGCAATATCTATTATAATGGAAAATGTTCATACAAATAGCCATTTGTATGGCCAAGTAAACTATGGAAAACTATGTAGCACACAGAAAGAGGTGGTCCATATATACTGATATGAAAGAGTCTAAGACACACAGTTGTGTGAAAATAACAAGTGAGGGAAAGGTCTGTTAGGACATATTAAACATTGATGTTTCTGGAAATCCTTCAGAAAACATGGAGGAAATTAGTTTGGGGTAGGGGTAACAAAGGTGACCCAGCTCTTCTCTGAGATGTTACATTGTATGAAAAAAGCACAACAAAAACATGTGTTCCTTGCACTGCAATTGGTTGCTATGTCTCAAGTCTTTCCGTCTATAGGTTTAATTGGGATTGTATTTATTTGATTTTTTTTTAATATATATATATATATTTTTTTTTAAGAAAAGATGTTTAGATTACATAAATGTTACATAAAAATATAGGGGATCCCCATATGCCCCGCTTCCTACACCTCCCAAATTTTCCCATATTAACAACATCTTTCATTAGTGTAGTACAGTCATTGCAATTGATGAACACATTTTGGAGCATTGCCACTAAGCATGGATTATAGTTTACATTGTAGTTTACACTCTCTCCCACTCAATAATTGGGTCTTTATTCAAACAAATAGATTCTAAAACATATAATGAGACTATAGGGAAATTTAACTCTGACTGGATATTTGATGGTATTAAGAAATTATTGTTAATATTTTAAAGTTTAATTATGGTACTATGGTTACTTTTTTCCCTTAAGGACTTTTTTGAATCTTAACTTTTAGAAAAACATTCTTTATTTGTGAATGAATCATATAATGTCTGAGATTTGCTTCAAAATAATCTAAAGATGGGAGAAATGGAGGGGAGTATAGATGAAAAGAGACCATGACTCAGTAACTATTGAAACTGGTGCTGGAGACATATATGAGGATTAATTATGCAATTCTCCCTTCTTTTCTATATGTTTGAAATTTTGCATAATAATTGCTTAAATAAAATAAAATATAAATTAGACATTTTTAAAAATGTGTTCTTGTCGTTGTTTTTTGCAATTTTAAATGAACTTTCCAAAGCTTATATTTTCAAAAATAAAGAAGCGATCTTGAAGTCCTCTTCTTAATGTGAAGATGTGAATATGCTGTATGTATATGCAGTTGTTAAAGAGTGAAATAATGAGCAAAACCAGAGAGACTATGAACATATGCATGGTGGTATAAATCTGGACGTTTCCTGGAAGGACACACAAGGAATCATTGAACTGATCATGACACACCAGCTAAAAAGATCTTCTCTGTCCTTACCTGGGGAGCAGAGCCAATGAGGGGCTCAGGGCCAGGCTATGAGAACCTGCACTCACCATTCGATCTCCTCTGAGCAGCGGTCCCTCAGGAGCTCTTGCACCTCCTGCCGGCAACGCTCCTGGTATTCCGGGTGTTTTGCGAGGTTGTACAGGACCCAGGAGAGGCCGCTGGCCGTGGTGTCATGACCTGAGGGGCACAGCCAGGTAGGCTTGAGTCTCTGGGGTGATTCAGCACCAGAGTCTGGACAGCTCCCTGACATGGCGCCCTCAAGAGGATGGAGGAAGATGGTGCAGTATGAAGTGGTCCAGGGTCCACCCACCAAGGCTCTGGACTGGAGAGACCCCTGCTCCTACCGTGATCCCATGCTGGGACCCTCACCCTCGAACATGAAGGTGTCAGCCTCTGCTCGGATGTCCTCATCTGACAGTTCTTTCCCATCTTCATCCTGGAGAGAAGGCAAGTCCCCATCTCTTAGAGTTTCTAGGCTTCTCGACATCTGCATAACCCACGCCCCAGCTCAGGCTTCCTTCTTGTCTCCTTGCCCCTTCTCCTTCCTCTTCCAGGCAAATTCCATAGAGTGACCTCTAATAATCATCTCTGCCCCATCTCTCCCCTCTTCTAACACCTTCCATGGCTCCCCAGTACACTCAGAATCAAATGCAAGCTCTCCAACATGCCATTTGAAATTGGGGTCCCTCCCACCTCTCCAACCCAGATCCCAGAGAAGCCCACCTTGGCCAGCAGGAGCACATCGATGAAGTCCAAAGTTTTGGACCTGGCCTTGGCCATGAGGAACTCATCAGCACCCTGCTGAGTTAGGGTGCGGCGCCTCTCCTGGATGATGGCATCTGTGAAGTCGTGCACCAGGCGGCAGGCCCTACGGAAGCGCCACCCGTCAGGAGTGAGGTAGTACAGGAAGTCCATGTACAAGAAGATCTGCAGCTGCCGTTTCACCACGAGGGAACTGAGCTCCAGGATGGCGGCAATATATTCGCTGGGCTTCCTGCAGGTCAGGCCATAGAGAGGGAGGCAGGTCTTCCACACACATGGAAACTCTGGGAGCACTCTAACCCAGAATCCCAAGACTGAATCCTATCCAAGCTTGTGTCTCTCCCTGTATGTCTCCATACACTGCCTCTGTTCCCCCAAACACCTAGGGCAGAACCCAGCATCATGCTTATCTCTTCTCTCTCCTGCCCAACATCTGGTCCTGCACAGTCTTCCTGGGTTTCTCCCAAATCTGTCTCATCCTCTCCACCAAACCCAAGCCTTCTCTCCTTGCATCCAACGTCAACCCAACAGTCAGCTCTCCACAGAGTCAAATTTTACAGTTCAGCTCTATGCCCCTCATTTGTTCAAAAACCTTCCATTGTTCCCTGGAAACCTCAATATAAAGTTCATATCCCTTTGCCTGGCTTTTTATAAATTGAGGGAAAATTCACATAACATAAAATTAGGCATTTTAAGGTGTACAATTCAATGACATTTAGTACATTCACGATGTTGTGCAGCCATCCCTTCCATATAGTTTCAAAACATTTCTTCAGCTCCAAGGGAAGCCCCATACCTATTAAGAAGCTACTTCCCATTTTCTCCCTCCCCCTAGCCCCTGGAATCCACTCCTCTGCTTCTGTCTCCATGGATTTACCTATTCTGGACACTTCATAGACACAGAATCATATGCTATAGTGACCTTTGTGGTCTGGCTTCTTTCATCCACGTTGTAGCATGTCAGAACTCCATTCCTTTTTAAGGCTGAATATTCCATTGTATGGATGGACCACATCTGATTCTCCATTCATTTGTTGATGGACGCTTGGTTTGTTTCCACCTATGGCTCTTGTGAATGGTGCTGCTATGAACATTCATATACAAGTTTTTGTTTGAATATCTGTTTTCAATTCTTTTGAATACAAGCCTAGGCAAGGAATTGCTGGATCACATTTGTTTTTAGGTACCGGGACTGGGAATTGAACCCCAGACCTAGTATGTGGGAAGTCAGTGCTCAACCACTAAGCCACATCAACTCCCCCGAGTTGATTTTTTCATGTGTTTGCTTGTTGTTTGTTTGTTTGTTTGCTTTTAGGAGGCACCAGGGACCAAACCCGGGACCGCCAGTGTGGGAAGCAGGTGTTCAACCGCTTGAGCCACATCAGCTCCCCTAGATCACATTTTATATTTAACTTATTGAGGGACTGCCAAACTGTTTCTTACATAGGCTCCACCATTTTATGTCCCAGCAACAATGCACGAGAGTTGCAATTTGTCCATATCCTTGTCAACACTTTTGTTACTTTCCATTATTTTTAAGTTATTATTATTATTATTACTATTATTATTATTAATATTGGTAGGCTAGTGAATATGAAGTGGTATGTCAATGTAGTTTTTATTTGAATTTCCCTCATGATTAGTGAGGGATGTTGAGCTCTTTTCATGTGTTTATTGGCCATTTTTATATCTTATTTGGAGAAATGTCTACTCAAGTTATTGACCTGTCTTTGAATTGAGTTTTTTTTCTTTTTGTTGTTGAGTTTCAGGAGTTCTTTATATATTCTGAATACTAGACCCTTATCAGATATAGGATTTGCAAATGTTTTCACCCATTTTATAAGTTGTCTTTGCGCATTCTTGATAGTGTCCTTTGATGCACAAAAGATTTAATTTATCCATTTTTTCTTTTGTTGCTTGTGCTTTTTGTGTCATTTCTAAAAATCCATTGCTATTTTTAAATTTTTGTTTTTTATTAGAGGGATTGTAGATTTACAGAAAAAAAATCGTGCATAAAATATAGAGTTCCCATATACTACCCTATCATTAACAAGTGGCATTAATGTGGTACATTTGTTACAATTCAAGAAAGAACACTTTCATAATTGTACTATGAACTATAGTCCATTGTCTATAATAAGGTTCACTGTTTGTGTTTTACAGTCCTATGTTGTTGTTTTTTTTTTATTTTTATTCTGGCAACATATGCACAAACTAACATTGTTAAATCCAAGGTCATAACTATTTGTCCCTTTATTTTCTTCAAAGAGTTTTTATAGTTCTAGCTCTTACATTTGGGTCTTTGATCCCTTTTGAGTTAGTTTTTGTATATGGTGTGAAGTAGGCATACAACTTCATTCTTTTGCCTGTGGATATCCAGTTGTCTCAGCACCAATTGTTGGAGAGACTATTTGTGGCAGTTTGATATTATTGATGAATTCCACAAAGAAATACTAATTATGTTTGTAAATTGGTCTTTTCCTCTGGGCATATTAGATCGTATTGGATTCAGAGGTTTCACTTTTACTTGATTAAATAGTGATTAAGGTTTTGATTGGGCACCGTCAGTAGGACGTTGCATCCCCACCCCCTTGGTGGGTGGGGGCTCACAGAGAAGCCACACCACAGAGGAGGGGGGTAGGAGTTTTGATCCTGGAGCCCAGGACATAAACACACAGAGAAGCAGATATGTTAGGAAGGAGAGAAGGCTTCGTTAGACACGGCAGAGGCCCTGGGGAGAGAGACAGAACCAGTCGCCTGATAGTCTACAGCTGGCCTTGTGGAGAGAGTAGAGCAGCTGAGCCTGGAGAGAAACAAGCCCCACGAAGAAAGGAACCCAGGAAGCCTGAACCCTTGCAGACGTCAGCAGCCATCTCGCTCCAACACATGGCAACAGACTTTGGTGAGGGAAGTAACTTATGCTTTATGGCCTGGTAACTGTGGGCTTCTACCCCAAATAAATACCCAACAGATTTCTGGTATTTTGCATCAGCACCTCTTTGGCTGACTAATACACTATTCTTTTCCTCATTGAATATACTGATGCCCCTTGTCAAAATCAATCGACGGAATAAAAGGGGGGAAAAGGTAAAGACAAAGGAGTTTATATGGCTAAGAGACTTCAAAGTGAGTTGGGAGGTCATCCCAGAGGTAACGCTTATGCACGTCTCAGCAGGATCTCATAGACTGCCAAAGCGGATACTACCCCAAATAGTGGGGCTCCTGAGGGCTCTGGAGACACCCAAGTCCTATGGTCAGGGCGGATAGCTCTGGAGTTTGGTGCCTTTCCAGTGGCCCTACTTTGGAGTTTGTGCTCCTGAGTGTGACAGAGTTGGACTCAGTTATGGTTTCCCTACACATGGCTCCTCTGTCCCTTCTATTTGAACCTATACTTGGTGCTGGAGTTGGTATGTGTACGCCCAAGAGACTTAAATCTTTGGGCTGTCCATGTGTCAGCTGGGCCCTGAGCCTCAGCAGAGTTGCTACACCTAATTTCCAGTTCATTGGACTCACCCAGGACAACTAACAAGGAGGTGAGGATGGACACCCACCTTACTAAGGAAACAAGAGAGCCTACAACTGCAAGCAAGAGTCCCATCCATCGGCTGTATGGGATTGAAGTCCCCTCTCAATTAGAGGTAGAGTGGGCATCACCATCCCAGAATCCAAAGAAACTATGGACTAGAGTGGGCTTACTGGTATTCTACTATAGATTTATTGTGATTCTAGCAATGGAAGAACTTACAACACTGATGGGGAGGCAGTGGCCACTAGAGGCTCTGGGGGCAGGGAGAGGGAAAAACAGTGAATCCCACTTGTTCATGGTGTATAATCTTGTAATACGGGGGCTTTTTTGTAACTTGGCAATTGTCCTGAGTGACACTGCAATGACAGATATAGGCCATTTTATATCAGCATATACCATGCAGAACTGTGTGGGAGAGAGTGTGGTCTACAATGTGAACTATAGTCCATGCTCAGTGGCAAAGCCCCAGGATGCATTTATCAATTGCAATGAATGTGCCACACTAATGAAGGATGTTATTTATGTGAGAGGGTGTGGGAGGTGTGGGGAGTGCAGCATATGGGAATCCCTTATATTTTTTATGTGACATTTATGTAATCTAAGTATCTTTATAAAAATTTAAAATATATTTTTTTAAAAATCAATGGACCATAACTGTATAGGTTTATTTTTGAGCTCCCAAGTCTAATCCATTGGTCTATATGTCTATCCCTATGCCAGTGTTTCACTTTTGAATATAGTAGCTTTGTAATCAGTTTTGAAATTGTGAGTTCTGCAACTTTGTTTTCCTATTTTCTATAGTTCCTTGGCTATTCGGGGACTCTTGCAATACCATATTATTTTAGGATCAATTTTTCCATTTCTATAAAAAATGGCCATGGGATTTTAATAGGGGTTGCATGAATCTGTAGATCATTTTGGATAGTATTGACATCTTAATATTATTAAGTCTTCATATGCATAAACACATGATGTCTTTCCATTTATTTAGGTCTTCCATTTCCTTCACCAATGATTTGTAGTTTTCCACATACAAGTCTTTTTCCAATGTACAAGTCCTGTGTGTTCCTTAGGTAAATTTACTCCTAGTTTTGTTATTCTTTTTATGCCGTTGTAAATGATTTGTCTTCTTAATTTCACATTTGGATTGTTCATTGATAGTGTCTAGAAATACAACTCATGTTTGTGTATTAATTTTATATCCTACAACTTTGCTGAATTCATTTATTAGCGCTAGTAGTTTTGGGGGCTTCTGCATACAGGATCGTGTCACCTGTGAATAAAGATAATTTCACTTCTTCCTTCCCAATTTGGATGGCTTTTATTTCTTTTTCTTTCCTAATAGCTCTGGCTATAACTTCCAGTACCATGTTGAATAGCAGTGGTGACAGCAGGCATGCTTGTCTTATTCCTGATAAGATGGGAAAGCTTTCCATCATTCTCCATTGAGTATATTATTAACTGTGGGTTTTTTATAAATACCCTTTATCATGTTGATGAAGTTCCCTTCTATTCCTGTTTTAAGTGTTTTTATTAAGAAATAGTGTTGGATTTTTTTTCAAATACTTTTTCCGCATCAATTGAGATGATCATGTGATTTTTTTCCCATCATTTCATACACCCTATCAATGGTGATTGACTTTTGTATGTTGAACCACTTTTGCCTTCCTGGAATAAATCCCACTTGTTCATGGTGTATAATCTTCTTACTATGGTGCTGGATTCAGTTACTAGTATTTTGTTGAGGATTTTTAAAGTCATATTCATAAGTGATATTGGTCTGTAGGTTTCTTTTCTTGTGATGTCTTTCCCCAGCTTTGGTATCAGGGTAATACTGGCTCCAAAGAATGAGTTAGGAAGTGTTCCCTCCCCTTCTATTTTTTTGGAAGAGTTTAAAAAAGGTTGGTGTCAATTCTTCTTTAAGAATTCACCAGTTGCCTGGCTTTTAAAGCCCCTTAAGATCTAGCTCTTCTCCACCTCCCCTTCCTTGTCCTTCAATGTCCAGCTCTGACCCCCCTCCTCCAGGAAGTCCCTTCTGATTGCCATGGTTGGTCCTCCATCCCCCACCTACTCCCTTGGGTCAGTGGACCAGGTCCTGGTCAGGACTCACTCCTGGCAGTGGCTGTCAAAGCTGAAGACGCATTTCTGAAGACTGTCCAGGGTCATGAGGCTGATGTGCTCAAACATGTCCAGACGGGCGCTGTCCTCTGAAGCCAGGTGCTGCCACTTGGCCTGGCCAGAGACAGGGGAAGAACTGGGGCTGGTCCCTACCTGCCCTGAGCCCCCTTCCCAACTCCAGCCACCAGGTTGGACTCTACTCAGAGCCCAGCTTCCTGGTCCTTCACTCCAGACACCCACTTTCAAGGAAGACCAGGCTTGGGTGGGAGTGGAAGCTGTCACTATTAGGATGTGAAGACCCCATAGCTGGAAGTCAAGAGACTTGAATTCAAGTCCCAGATCTGCCTCCTATGCAGACCATGACTTCATCATATCATTGCTCTCCTCTAGGACCTACCTGTCAAATTTCAGTAACCTGCTCCAGTGTCTGACAAAGTAGGTTGGAATCCCAGCTCCACCATTTTCTGGCTCACCAGAAAGACGAACATGGGCAAGCTCTGAAACTTCTCTGAGCCCCTTTTATCATCTCTAACACAGTGAAAAAATAACACTCTCTGCTTCATGGGCTTGCAAAACTTAGATAAAATATCCCATGTAATAGCACAAAGTTTCTGGCAAATAAGTGCTCAATAAATGTTAGCTATCATCATCTTCATTAGTATCATTAGTGGTAGATGATTGCAAAAATGTCCCCAATTCCTCACCCTTCCCTGTATCCAACACTTTACAATGAGACTTTGCAGCTCCTTCCTTTAGGAGGTGGAACCAATTGTAACTTGCTTTGGCCTATAGAATGTAGTAAAAAATGATGTGATCATTCTGAAACTAGGCTAGAGGAGGTACTAAATGTTTCTGCTTGCTCTCTTTAACCCTGCCTTTGACACTTGAGCAAGACCAAGAGAATGTACTGGAGGATGGGAGACAAATGGGGGAGCACAGCTGTCCTGGCTGAGGCCATCTTACACCAGCCTGTAACCAGCAGACCTCAAAGAGAGCGATCAAAGCCTGTATCAGCAGGGCTGTCTGCCCTATCCGAGCTGGTCACAGACAGGCAAGTGAGCACAGCCAAGAATTAACTTGTAGACTCATGGGCAATAACAAACACTCATTCTCTCAAGCCAGTGAGTTTTGAAGTGTTTTGTTATGCACGAATAGCTGCTATGCATTCTTCATATTTATCATCAATTCTGCCTTGGGAATCCAAGGATTCTGGGAGGGAGACTAGAAACCAACACCTTCTGAGCACCTACCATGTGCCAGGGAAATGATTCCGTTAAATCATCTTAACCACCCATCCAAGTGGGGACCATTATCCCCATTTTGCAGATAGGTAAACTGAGGCACAGAGAGAAAGAGCCATGGCCTCAAAGCCACCCAACAGAGCCAAGACTCCAGACCAGATGTGCCTGAGTTCCCTTCCATCCAAGGCTCCATCTGGGACCCGCGGTTCAAAGGACTCACGTGCATGATGTTCGCACTCTCGTTGAAAATCTTCATATAGGGTTTCAGGATGTTGAAGTGGAAGGCGGGAGTCAGCATGCGGCGGTGGCGGCTCCACTTGTCACCATCACTCAGCAGCAGCCCATCCCCTAGTAGAGGCAGCCATGGGCAGTGGGGCAAAGGTACCCCTTCTTCTGGCCTTCAAGGCTATACCCAACCCCCTTTGCCCACAGTTACTCACCCAACCAGGGCTTCAGGAAGCCATAGAAAAACCTGTCCTTGGGTGCGATGGTGGCTGACAGGAGAGATGAGCCATCAGGGGCCATGGAGGGGGAAGGGGCAGGACCTCGGGTAGGGTGTTCTGCCCTTTCCCCCTCCACCAAGCATAGCAGGATGGGGCTAAGCACAGAGGAAGCAGGGAAGAGGGGGAGGCAAGGGGGTGACCAGACCAGGCTGCAGCAGCAGAGAAGAGTAAAGGCAGACCTACCCCAACATGCTTAGACACATCCTGACACGGCTCAACATGCTCCATCACGCCTTGGCATGTCTCATACACAGTCCACCATGTTCTGAAACACCTGAGCTCAGCCCAACACTCTACAAAATGTGTCACATGGACAGAGGACACCCCGCCCTCCCCAGCCTTCTCTGACATCTCCTGACATGGACTTTGCTGTCTGACATAGCCCCAACATACATGGGACACACTAATATATCTATAACATGATAAAACATGTTCTGACATGGGCTGGAGGCCATCTGAAATGACCTCGGCTTGCCCTACAGACTTGCCCCAGACGAGATTTAAATGTGGTCCCATTAATGTCCTCTACGTGGCCCAGATGTGACCCAGACTTCCTCAGGGCTCTACCCCCACCAGCAGACTGGGTGTTAAGGGCTTAGGTCCTTCCAGAGGACCAGTGGGTGCCACCCTCTGTTGGGGCTGAGCTTCGGCTCCTGTGAAAAGCTGCCACTGGTCCCTCCAGCCACCAGACTCGCTTGCACAAAAACCGTGAGCCAACAGGGGTCTTGTATATATTCCCCCACCTACGCTGGACACTCCCAAATCCTCATCCAACTTGGGGTCCCATCACAGACAGCTGGGGTGGCCATGAGTGCACAGAACGAAGAGGGAGGCTTGGGGTGCAGTGTGACCTTGAGAGAGTCCTTGTGCCTCCCTGAGCCTTGTTGGCCTCACCCAGGAGATGCCCATCTCTCAAGGATGTTGGTAGATGGACACCTGTATTTTCTGCCTGTCCAGTGTTCACCCCTTTTCTCCCAACACCAGCTCCTCCATGTTCCTTTGGGGAACCACTTTTCCCCCACTCTTGGTCCAAGTAGCCGGAGGGCAGCCCTCTGTCCTGCCCCAGAGCTGAGCATATGACATCCAGGCAGCAATGATTGGATGAAGAATTGGTCATGTGACCCAGGCCGATTAAAGTGAATCCAGGGACATTTGCTGGAACAATGATGCATGAGCTTACTTTTCTATGGGAGTTGAGCTTCTGGGTCTCATTTTACCAGAATGAGAGTGAAGCCATCACGAAGGAAAATAGAACTAAGGGATGAAGACAGAGACCTCATGACATTGTCTGAGAACCTAGATCCAGCCATACCTGAAGTTAGCACTCCCTGATCTTTTCAATCGGTAGAGACCCTTTCTTTGCTTAACCCACATGGGGTTGAGTTTCCACCACTCACAACTGAAAGAGACCTTGGCAACCAGAGAGAACCAGAGACCTGCCCAGTTTCACTCAGCATCTTAGTGTCGAAAACAAGGTCTCTGGAGGACGCTGCCTGTTCCCCTGCTCAGCCTGGCCTGTCTGAGGGTGGGAAGGGCAGGAAGCAGGGGCAAGAGAGAGGCTGGGGGTGGGGGCTCCTGAGAGAGATACCTGAGGCCTGGAGCAGGGAGGCAATGAACTTAGGGTGGACGAGACGCAGGATGGGGAAGAAGGGTCCAATCCACCAGAGATGGACGTCACGGAAGTGATGGCCCAGTTCCACCATCAGCCGCAAGCCCTCCTCATTGTTCCGAGCCTGGGGGCAGGTGGGGCTGAGGCCAAGCCTGGCAGGGGACCTCGGTCCTACTGCACCCGCTGCCCCCTCCTGCCTGGACTACTGGTCTACACCTCTCCCGACCAAGTTAACTTCTCTCTGCAGGTCTCTCTAAGTCTGTGATTGTCTCTTCCTGTCTCTTCAATCTCCATATACCACTATCTTCCTCTCTCATTTTCTCTATCATCTATTTATCTATCATCTATCTATCTATCTATCTACTGTCTGTCTAGCTATCATATATATCTGTATATCTGTCCGTCCATCCATCTACCTATCTATATCTATTTCTATTTATGTATCTATCATCTACCATCCATCAATCTTTTATCCATCCATCATATCTATCATATCTGCCTATATGACTGTCCATCCATCCATCCACCTATCATCTACCTATCTCTCTATACATCTATCACCCATCTCCAGCTATCTATAATTTATTTCTACCTATCTATGATCTATCATCTATCTCTATCATCTATCATCTATTTATCATCTACCCATCCATATCTATCATCTATCATTTCTTTCTATCATCTCTATATATCTATCATCTATTTATCATCTATTTATCATCTATCTATCATCTATCTATCACCTATCTCTAGCTAGCTATCTAATCTATCATCTATCTCTCTATCTATCTACTGTCTGTCTATCTTGATATCATATGTATCTGTATATCTGTCCATCCATCCATCCATCTACCTATCTATATCTGTCTCTATGTATCTATCATCTGTCTACCATCCATCTATCTTCTATCCATCCATTATATCTATCATATCTGCCTGTATGACTGTCCATCCATCCATCTACCCATCATCTACCTATCTCTATATATATCTATAATCCATCTCCAGCGATCTATAATTTATCTCTATCTATCTATAATCTATCATCTATCTCTGTCATCTATCATCCATTTATCATCTACCCATCCATCAGATCTATCATCTATCATCTATCTCTTTCTATCATTTCTATCTATCATCTCTATATATCTATCATCTATTTATCATCTATCTATCATCTATCTATCATCTATCTCTAGCTAGGTATCTAAACTATCATCTATCTCTTACTATCTGTAATTTATTTCTATCTGTATAATCTATCATCTATATCAGCTATCATCTGTTTATCATCTATTAATCCAGCATACCTATCTATCATCTATCTCTATCATTTCTGTCATCTCTATCTATCTATCATCTATTTCTTTCTATCTCTCATCTTTATCTACCTCTCTCTACCTCAATATCTATCTCTGTATGTGTTTCATTTGCTCTGTTGATCTGTCTCACTCTGTATCTTTCTGTCTCTCTCCCTCACTCTTTCTCTGTATCTCCTCTCTGCCTCTCTATCCATCTCCCTCTGTCTCTAACTCTCCACCTTTCTCTAGCTTTCCTTTCCCTTCTCACAGCTACAGGTCCCCCTTACCACTCAGAGTGACTCTCACCCCATCCGACTTGCTTCCTTGCCCCCCAACTGCAGCCCAGCCTCCTGCCTCGAGCTCTGGCCAGGTGTCTACCCAGCTTTGGAGAAAACAAGCTTCCTTGGCACCCCACACCCTCCAGGCAGGCGAGTGCCTCCTCACCCATTTCCTCCAACACCACTTCACCATGAGATAAAATCATCAGCAAAGAAAAGGCCACCCCTGGGGCAAGCGTGGACACAGCCCCCTCCCCCCAAGCCTGGATCACCACCCCAGCACCAGGCTGGAGTCCAAAGGAGGATGCTCTGCAGACTTCAGCTGTGCCCAGGCTGCAGCCAGCTGGAGAAGACTTGGTGGGGGGGAGGCCCAGAAGGAACTGGGATGGAAATGGAAGGAAATAGGTGGAAACACTCATGGAAAAAAGGCAAAGGAAGAGGAGAAGAGTGGGAAAGGAGAGACTGAAGGATAGAGGGACACTGTCTTCGTTTGGAAATCTGGAAGGAGCCCCTGAGGCGGCGATGCTTGTGCAAGTGGTATAAAGAAGGAGGACTCCCCAGAGGACGCTGAGAGAAAGTGAAAGACATGGGATGGGGTAGGGAAGAAGCCGGGCAGATGTGGGCACAGCTGGAGTCCAGTCTCAACTGAGCCCACAGGGGGCTCTGGAGCGTGGCCAAAACCTCAGAATCGCACAACTGTGAAGCAGGGGGACTTGGCTTTTCCATCCCCACCTCAGTCGGTTCCCGGCTGCAGCACCCACCCTGGAATTGAGGGATTCGGCCTCCCAGGCACCTCTGGACAAGGCGACTCCCCTTAGCCGAGGACGATTCTCTTTATATGTGTTCACCAGCCTGTAAAGGATTCTGGCACAGCTGAGCCCTGAGCCTCAGCGGAGTTGCAAGACCTACTCTCCAGTTCATTGGACTCACCCAGGACAACTAACAAGGAGATGATGATGGACAACAACCACACCAAGAGAAAGTCTACAACTGCAAGCAAGAGAGTGCCATCCATCAGCCGTATGGGATCAAAGTCCCCCCTCAATCAGAGGTGGAGTGGGCAGCACAAACTGCTCATCTCCACAGGTCAGAAACCTGTGAGTCAAGCTCTCCCCTCCTCCCCTCCACAGCCCCCTGCCCCACTGTAATCCAGAACTACCTGCTTGTACCCACCAACCTTCCTATAGACAGGGAAGAGTGAACTGTAACCCAGATGCCTTCCCTTGCAATTACAAGGGAAAAGCTTCATGAAAATCTTGTGACCTTGTGCCTAAGCCCTTATCTTGTCTTTTGTAACTTAGCAGTTTTGTTTTTGTTTTTGTTTTTTCATTTTTATTTATTTATTTATTTATTTCTCCCCCTCTTCCCCTCGTTGTTTTGCACTTGCTGTCTGCTCTCTGTGTTCTTCTCTGTCTGCTTGTCTTCTCTTTAAGCAGCACCGGGAACCAATCCTGGGACCTTCTAGAGTGGGAGAGAGACTCTCAATGTCTTGCGCCACCTCAGCTCCCTGGTCTGCTGCATCTCTTATTGTTTCTCTTCTGTGTGTCTTTTACTTGCATCATCCTGCTGCACCAGCTCTCCTGCACAGGTCAGCAACTCCGAGAGGGTCAGCACTCCTTGCGGGCCAGCTCTCCACACGGGCCAGCTCGCCTTTCACCAGGAGGCCCCGGGAATCGAACCCTGGACCTCCTGTATGGTAGACGGGAGCCCAATCGCTTGAGCCACATCCGCTTCCCAACTTGGTAGTTTTGTGATCCTGCTAGCATCCCTCTATGTTTAATGAAGAAGCCCGAATCATCCCAGCATAATTAGTGTTTATCTTCTCCTAGATGAAGCCATTTCCACCCAGAATTGGCCCTCTAGACATGTGCAGAGGCACAGGAATTTTACCTACACTAACCTATACCCCTATATCAAAAAACATGCCCGGAGCAGATGTAGCTCAGTAGTTGAGCATGTGCTACACACATACAAGGTCCCAGGTTCAATCCCCAGTACCTCCCAAAAAAAAAAAATTGCATCCATCAGCACATTAAGACCACCATCTTCATACCTGCTTCCAGTGACCGAGCCTATAAACCACCTGCGCATAAGCAACCAAAATTCCACCTTGGATTCTGTCCCCTCAGACTGCTGTACTCATTACCAAAATCACAATTTTCTCAGAATTCTATAAGACCTCAGAGTGTCTCCAATTCACCTGGGAGACACATCTGAGGCTTTGCCTCCTGCCTCCTAGGCTGCTCTGTAATAAAATTCTTTCTCCCGTTGAAACCTCAGTGTCAAAGGACAGGTTTATCGTGTTCATCAAGCTCGGAGACAAATTTGGAGACTCCGCCTGGACCGGAGAATCTGTGAGCCTGACTGCCCGAGGCACCGGAGCCCCAGCTGGATGGGTGGACACAGGAATCAAGCCTGTGTGTCCACACAGACCTGTTAGCCTAGAGGCTTGGCAGCCAGGTCGGTTTCACCAGAGCCTTGAAGTTTCAAACGGAGAAACAGTTCCATGTCTGGATGTCTGATGGGGTGAGTAGGTCATCAAGGCATAAGTAGGTCAGGAAGAAAGGATTCGAGTCCCTGGACCAGGTTTGAGGTCATGGATCCTATTCCCAGACAATCTCCCTTGCTCTGACCACTGCACCTTCCTGAGTACAGGGTTCGAGTGCCTGACCATTCTGTAAGGGGTCCCAGCACAGACCTGCGTGTGAATGTGTTAAGTATGCTCTTGTATCACAGAGTATCCTAGAGAAAGCAGTCCGGCAATTCGATGAGCAGATTCTGCATATTAATTTGGTTAAGCTTGTTGTCCCATAGTGCATATATTGTATTGCTAGCCTGTTTCTAACTTGCTTGTTGGAATGTTTTGAGGAGAGAAATCCCAGCAGCATTCCTGAGGGCAGCCCGTTGGGTTGCATTCTAGGAAACTGGGAGAGGTTTGGTTATGAACCCATGAAGAAGCATAAAATGATTTTCTTTCATAACAGAACCTGGCTCTAATAGAAATTGGAATCTGGGGCACAATGGCCAGAAAATGAATCTCCTTATTATAATACCGTATTAGAATTAGACTTGTACTGTAAAGGGGAAGAAAAATAGAATTAAATTATCCATGTTCCATCTTTTATGTCTTAGTAACAGAATAAAAATTTACAAAAGAAGTACAAAATTATATGGTTTATATAGTTTAAGCTAATAAGTTTTATGATTTCTGTATTTCTATGTTTGGCTCATGGCTAAAGATTTTAATTGAAGCTAAAGGCTTTCTATTTGTGTCTGTCTGTTTGATGTATATTTTCCTACCTCCAGATAGTAATAACAAATTAACAAAAACAATTCTCAGGAAAGCTCTATTTAAATTGCTTAAAGATAAATAAGGGGAACAGGGAAGTGGATGTGGCTGAAGCAACTGGGCTTCCACCTGCCACATGGGAGGTCCCAGGTTCAGTTCCCAGTGCCTCCTAAAGAGAAGACGAGCAGACACAGGGAGCAGACAGCAACCGTGAAAACAGGGGAGGGGGGCAATAAATAAATAAAATAAATCTTAAAAAATAAATAAATAAGGGAGCAGATGTAGTTCAAGTGGTTGAGCACCTGCTTCCCATGTTTGATCCCTGGTTCCTCCTAAAAACAAAACAAACAAAAAAAACAACTCTCGTTGTTGAGCGGATGTAGCTCAGTGGTTGAGCAACTGCTTCCCATGTATGAGGTCCTGGGTTCAATCCCTGGTACCTCCTAAAAAAAAAAAAGATAAATAAGCACTTATATCTATATAGATGATATAGATATAGATATAAATTAGTACTCCTGGAATCCCAGAAATTGGGGAAGCGAATTCCTCCTGTCTCACCCCTCTGTTTCCTGGCTTAGCCTAGCTCCCCTTTTATAATTATAAGGTTTTCCCAAATCCTAAGGAAGACTCAGCAGGTTTTGCAAAGAATTCAATCTTATTCAAATTTATGAGCCTGAATATTCAGACCTTTACCAAGTACTTTATAGAACTGCTGGTGAAGATCATACAAAAATTTGGAGAGACAAAACTATTTGGAATTTTTTAAAAAAACTAAGGAAAAATAAATCCTCTTGAGCTAAAACCTCATTAAATAAACCTCCTAAGCACCAGGGTCAGGGCACCTACTTGTGATTACTGTAAACAACCTGGACGTGGAAGAGAAACACACGCTCTCTGACCTCTAAGAAAGCAAAGCACCTTTCAGTGTAATTGCTAGGACTGCCTCAAGAAAAATGAAGTCATACAAGCTCTGAAAAATACTAAAGCCATCTTCTCTGCCTTATATTTTCCATCGCCTAGTAGACAGCATGTTTTTAAGGTCATTCGAAATGTTTCTCTTATGCAGGTCTCCGCCAGATATCACAAGCTGCCCCAGTGCACAAAGCCTCGAGCAAAAGTGTCCCCGAGCGCCCTAGGGACGTCCTGACAGCACAGGCCAGCCACACGGCTACAGAAAATCAGCACCCTATCTAGGAACCCTTGCACGGTTATGCTCATGGATAATCCCTTAACCATCATCCTTCTACTTCTTTTATGTGAACCTATCATTTCCAATTGTTAATTTTATTTCTCAGACAGTTCAAGCTCCCAAACTGTTCCTATGTCGGCTGAGCCCTGAGACTCAGCAATTCTTAACCTTCTCGTCTTTAAATTCTTTCTCTCTATCTTATCCCAGCTCTGCCAGAAAGAGACAATCAACACAAGGTATTGGTGGAGAAGGGATGGATGGGAGCCCTTTATGATGATATGCATGCTTGTTTCATAAGTTCACCACTTACACTATACGCTTATTGTTTATGTACATTCATGTATGAGTGATATACTTCAATAAAAATTTTTTAAATGATCAAAGAAATTTTTTTTAAAAAGACAAACAACAAACTAAGATGACACCATGTCCTGAGAGCAAGATTCTTCAATTACGAGCCAAACAATTTCATTCCCCTGCCCCACAAAATCTACAACCCTTCTCAACCCAAAGCAGCCAGAGCGGCCATCCCCAAATCCCCCAATAGTGAGGAATGAACAACAAAAGGGGGGGTATCGTAATCAAGAACTAACCGCTTGTACCCACTAACTTTCTTATATATAGGAAGAAGCTGAACTGTAACCCAGATGCCTTCCCTTGTAATTATAAAGGAATAGCTTCATGATAAGCTTGTGCCCTTGTGCCTTCACTCTTATCTTGTCTTTTGTAACCTGGTAGTTTTGTGATCCTGCCAACATCCCTCTGTGTCTATTAATGAAGAAGCGTGAGCCCTGCCACCCCAATTCTTGTCTTCCTTCTCCTAGGTTAAGCCAGTTTCAGACAGAATTGGCTCTCTACACATGCACAGAGGCACAGGCCTTTACCCTATAGTAACCTATACCCCATCATAATATTAAAAACGTCAAGTCTACCGTTTTTGTACTTGTGCCCTATGACTAAGCATGTAACGTGTACGCATGTACTCAACCAAAATCCCACACCAGATTCTGCCACCTCAGACCCCTGTACTCATTTCCATAACCATGCCTTTACCAGAATGCTATAATACCTCAGTTTCTCCAATTCGGGGAGACAGATCTGAGGCTTTGACCCCTGCCTCCTTACACAGCTGCTCTGTAATGAAACAAAACTACTAAGTTACAAAAGACAAGATAAGGGCGTAGTCACACACACAAGGTAACAATAAAACCTGTCTAAGGAAAGGTTTACGGTGACCCTTGGGTAGCGACTCCGGCTCGGCAGCACCACCAGTCAGTCCCCTGCCGTTCACTCCTCAGCAAAGCGACCTGGTGTGTGGCCACCTCCTCCTTCGGCTCCCATTTCCACTCCTGCCTCCCCCATCCCAGGCCCTACACGGGTCTGATGCACTGTCAGACACGCAAATGTGCCTGCCCCTATCCCCTGCTCATATACCCTCCATGGCTCCCCATTGCCCTCAGCATCAAGTCCATCCCCAGCCCAACCTCCAGGCCCCGTTCACTCGGCCTGCCTGTCCACCTCTTCTCTGCCTCTCACCCTGATCGATCAGGGCTCCAGGAAGAGCGGAGCAGTCAGTGAGGTCAGAGCGCTGCCAAGAGGAAGGTTGGGATGGGCCTGTAAGCCCCCATGGGATTTAGAGACCTGGAAGTCATGGTCATCTCGTGGGGAAAGTTTCCATCACACGATGGGGTTTGGGATTGTCGGGCTGGAGCACAGGGGAGCGAGTGGGAAGTGGGGGTAAAGGGAGTAGACAGCTCTTTGTGCATGTGGAGGTGACAAAGCAAAGCGAGTGGAGGATTTGGTGCGGCACGAGGCGCTGGAGATGAGTGGATGGGATTTACGTGGCTACCCAGCTGTCCTGCCTTGTCACCTCCGCCACCACTGCAAAGCCCTGGAAAACTTGGATGGATTGTCTCATCCAAGGTGAAGGTTTTCCAAATGGCCACGAGGATGCATACCCCAGGGTGGGCAATGGACAACTTGGAAGCTGGAGGATCCCAGTTGGAGAGGTGGGGTTGGGGAGACACCCATCCTCTAGCCCAGCTGTGCCCCTAAGGCCCAGACACCATTAGACAACACCCTGAGGTGCACTGAGAGAGACCCTGGACTGTGCCCCTGGGGAAGGCTCCATGTTCAGGGTGGAGACTGGGGCAGGGCAGGTCATGGGCTCCGTGCAGCCTGCCCTGGGAGCCCCCCAGGGGAGACAGGGTGCACTAACGTGGGGAAGAC